>JAATLQ010037660.1:9291-36472 GCA_013421005.1 Heliconius erato x Heliconius himera | reverse complement strand
GAGATTAGAATATTTATATTAAAATATATCAATATTTACTGTCCTTTTTAGAGTTCTGTGCCTAAAAGAAAAAAAATACATATGTCATTTCAATCGCCGAATAATCGAAAGAGGTAGGATACTGTGGATCTTTAATTATTAAATTTGACAAGAAGTGAGAACTTACTGCTTAAATAACAGAAAACATGTCAAAATGTTTATTTCTTTTTTAGAAAAATCAGCCTTTAAAAACTTTACTAAAATTCTTGTTATATGAGTGTATCGCAAGTTCAATGACGTAAATTAATACTTTGTCTCCCCAGGGGAGAAGGGAGGGAGGGGGTGAAATATAAGTAATTTAAATATTATATTTAATAGTCACCTGAGTGCAGATCAAAGAACCAACTCGCTCACAGTCCTACGGTCTTCAGCTGTGCCATGATGACCTATTTTTTTATAATATACATTATATTTATGTTTTATGTATAAAAATTGTATAAATATGAACGAAAATTAAAAAAACTTTAATAAATTTGATTTCCAACTACAAACAACAACTCCTAAAATAAATAGCCTCAAACACTACACTTATAAAGCTCCTTATAAATTTAGATCTACGTTTCCAGAAGTGCTTAGTAAAGTTGGAAGTGTAGAACTTAAACTATTTGGAGAACTGAAGTTTGTTCAAGGCCGAAATATCTTGCAAGGTCAGGTTTGATAACATTTTAGTAATTTAAATATATTTTTCTATTTGTTTTTTAAATTCTCGCTTTTTCCCGCATAAGAATATCACAGAAAACCTAGTGTCGAAACACTTAACTTTCTGCCTAAATTGGTGTGTTGGGTGCCTAAAACTAACACCGCCAAAATATCAATATTTTAAATTTTAAAGCATATAATAGGCAATTGGAAAACGATAACTAATTCCAATTTAACATGAAAATAAATATAACTTCGACTTCGAATCAAACCCACTATCTTCTCGTTTACAGTGAAACGCTCTCCCGCTACACTTCGATGGCAGTCAGTTAGAATATGTAATGTAATTTTAATGAAATATAAAATGAATCTAGATTATAATGTTGTTGGAAAAAAATCATCTAAATGTTAATGAGCGAGGTAGTTTTAATTTTAATTTTCTGCAATAAATATCTCTTACATTTGCAAAAAAATATAATATTACATAATCTCAAAGTAATAATTTACGAGGCCAGTCGTGAGACAGGGTTACAAGGGTGACTTTCAGCGCGACAGGTTGTGGATTCGATTCTCATTCGAGGAAATGAAATATTTAATATTTTGATTTCTTCGCTCTGGCGTAGAGGGAAACCACGGCGTTGATTTCCGCCACTAAACACGCAATGCTTGCAGATTTCAGCGAAAAGTTAGGAGCGGAGTGTCTTAATACTAGGCTTCCTCTGCCTACCCTACTTCATGCAGAATGCGGCGCGAAGCTGTGTATAAACAAAAAAAAAATAAGACATAAGTTATAGCTTTTTTTACAGATATAGATTTTTTTATAGACACAAAATCTCAAAGATAAGTCTAGAATGGCAATCACAAAAATTACGAGTGAATCAAAATTTATTATGGTTTTTAATATTTCAGTTTAAATGTATTAAAAATGTTTAACCACTAAATTTAGTACCCAGATTATAGCAATGCCACTGTGCCGTTCCAAGAGTTTTACATTTAAATACTATATTTCTTGCATTTTTTAAATTACTATGTTGAGATCCACCACTTAACTTACAATATAATTTTAATTATATTAAAAAATATTTCATTTAATTTAAGATAAGAATATTTCTTGTATTTTTTTACCTAAATACCTACCGTACGTATGCGTCTACATTAATAAAAGTTAAATTGTACGTGATAAGTTTCAAGCACTTTTAACACTTAGTAACACTATATTCCAGTCATATATTAAAAGTAGTACTAATTTACTAAAAATTTACAAAAAAACATGAAAAAGGAGAGAATAGAATAATGTATGTATAAAATTTTCTTAAAATATGTATATTGTAGTATAACGTTTCTGGGCTAAAAGCCTGCAGATTTCAACCACCGCATCTCCTGTAATCACGCGAGGCGCTCATTTCAAACCATCCAAGGCACATTTGGAACATTCTAGTCATTTGGAAAATGCTTAAGTGTAGAAACACTTAGAGAAAACCTTTAGATTTGTACACTGCATTGTATATTCAAATATCAATTTTTCGACTGAATTCAAGACAATGTATATTGATTCCGCACATAACAGGGTAGGTAGAGGGAACCTGGGAACCTAATGTTACTAAGGCGAGGAAATGAAAACATTAAATTCGCCCGAGTGGCAATCAAACCCATAATCGTCAGGTTTACAGTTGCACGCTTGTGCTTCTGCGCCATGAAGGTCTAAATTTTGACGAGAAAATTTAAACAATTGCAATAATATTAATTACACAAACACAAAAAAAATCACAACGTAACGAATACAGGTTTTTTTCCACTCGAGGAAAAGAAATATTTAATTTTATTTCTTCTTTTTGGTAACAAGGCGAAGCGTGGCCTTGAATTTCGTCACTCAACATTCAAGGCCTCGAGCGGCAGCAAGTAGAAAACGGAGAGTTTTAACATTAGGTTCTCTTTGCCTGCTGCCTAACCTGCTATATGCGGGATACAGCGTGATGGTAAAAAACAACTTTAACAAAATAAAATATATAAAAGGAAAATGATAAATAAATAATACATTTTTACTACTTTAAGGCAAACTGCTAACTAAAACAGTTTACCGATTTCGATCACGTACACACGGCTATTAGACCCCCATTAGGTTGAAATGGTCGGTTGAACTTAATACTTCCTATATTGATATATCTCTTAAATTGACTGGCAAACTAAGGGCTCAACGACGAGCGAAATAAATAAAAAAGTAATACTGCCTTTTGGAATATAGTTATATAATTTATCATAAGGTAAAACATGGCTATTTCCTTCTATTATGTGACAAAAATTGCGTATGTGTGTTTTTTATATGAAATGAAAATACTTTATTTCTCCGAGAGGTAATCGAACCCACAACTATCGCGACTATTAGACGCTGTAACTGTATTGATTCACAATTCTTTGTTTTAGCTGAGAGAAATTATCTTTATCATTACAGCAGGCGAAGATTGATGAGCGAAGCGTCGAATGCAAAACCACTCGTTTTAAAATATATACCGTATTTTTTTTATCAAAAAAATAAATTGGAGTTTTGGATTTTCATTTTAATTATACTTAAATTTACTGATCGTCTTAAGGTTCAACGATGAATGAAATAAAACGTAAAACTGTCTTACATGAATATCTGTATGTACATGAGATATTCACGTATGTTTTACCTAATAAATATACTTTTTTGAACAATGCAATCTACATATTAAGTTTCGGTCCAGAGGATTAAGTTGTTACTTTTAATTATGCAGACATTGTGTGCATTTTACTAAGATTCAGCCGCACTTTGTATACAAGAGCGATAAAAATAATTTGAAAATCAGGCTTACTCTGTATCCCACACAGGGATGCCCCTTTTAGGGCAGGGCAGACAGAACCTAGTGTTAAAACACTTCGTTTCCTATTTTTCGATGAATTCTGAAGGCATTGCGTGTTGAACGGCGAAACTTAAAGCTGCGCTTTACCTCGGCACCAGGGCGAAGAAATTAAAATATAAATTTAAATAATCATTTCATTTTCTCGAGTGGGGATCTAACCCACAACCAGTCGCATTTAAAGTCACACACTTGTGCCCTTGTGGCACTACTGGCCTCGATATTAAATTAATTTATTTTCATCATTCGCCAAATGGAGTTTAAATTTTTTTTATTATTAACTAAAACAAAACAAAGATAAACAAAACAACTTTACTCCTAGCAATCCTAGGAATTCTTAGATAAGCTAAAGCTAAAATCTAAAACTGTTTTAGTATAAAACGTCTAATCTTATCAGAAACACTTTAAGTGTTTTGACTTTTAGTTACTTTCTTGGAAATGTTACATTATCTTTAATGTTCTACAATAGTAAGTATAGTAGCACAGTAAATAATTTTTAATAAAAGTATTAAATTTTATTATTTATGCTTAGTTTTTACTTATTATCATTTTTTGGATGTCAAACAATGAACAAACAACTCTTTTATTCCCAATTCAGGTAACTGCTTTTCTTTTGTTTTGCTTCACACAGTATCCCGCACGTGGTAGCAGGGAAGGTAGACTGAACCTAGCAGGCTTTTGGTAAGACAATCCGTTTCCATTTAGACACTTGACTCGTGTGTTGAGTGAAAATATCAAAAATCCTACCATAGCGAGGAAGTGAAAAAAACTAAGTATATATAGTAATCATATTTCATTTTCCCAAATGTAAATCGAACCCACATCCTATCACGCTTACAGTCGCATGCTTATGCCCCTGCACGACTGATCTGACTGATAGTCAGTCCGTATCTACATCTACATTTACACATCAGCAAATGACTTCTTAAACATAGATAATAGAGTATTTTGCCACTAATTTATTTACTTACTTCATTAAAATGGACCCTGAAACTGGAAGTGTGCTTGACAAAAACTAGAGCTACGTAAAAAGTTTTCTGCAATTATACGAGTAAATTGTGGTCTTCATGAAGAAATTTAAAATATTATATTTAATTTACATTCATTAGTGACGAGAAGGGACTGACAAGAAATAATAGTAGTAGTTAAGTATAATTATGTATCACAGATTACAGCCCAGGAAAATTATTATTTATCAATAACACTAGCCAGTGGTGGCGCAGTGGCACGAGGTGTGACTGTAAAACCGACTGGTTGTGGGTTCGATCTCCACTCGAGGAGATTAAATATTTAGTTTAATTTATATTTCCATTTCTTCGCTCTGGTGTCGAGGAAAAGCGCGGCGTTGAGTTCTGCCACTCAACACGCAATGCCTCCAGATATCGCCAGAAAGTGGGGAACGGAGTGTCTTAACACTAAGTTCCCTCTGCCTACCCTGCTGTGTGCGGGATACAGCGTGAAGCTGATTTGATTTAATTTAATTTTTAATCAATAACACTTCTTTTTAGTTTCAAACTCAAGAGCACGCTGTATCCCGCATATGGTCTTTCGGGATAAGTCTGTACTTTCTTCTCTCTTTCGCACCGTCTGTATCTCAAAATCTCGACGCTCGGGGTAGAGTATTCGTTTGTCTATTTGTGTGATTAAATCAAAAAATAAATCAGCTTCACGCTGTATCCCGCACACAGCAGGGTAGGCAGAGGGAACTTAGTGTTAAGACACTCCGTTCCCCACTTTCTGCCGAATTCTGGAGGCATTGCGTGTTGAGGAGCAGAACTCAACGCCGCGCTTAACCTCGACACCAGAGCGAAGAAATGGAAATATAAATTTAAGTAAATATTTCATCTCCTCGAGTGGGGATCGAACCCACAACCAGTCGATTTTGCAGTCACACCTCGTGCCGCTGCGCCACGCCTGGCCTCAATGTGTGATTAGCTAAACGAATACTTTACCCCGAGCGAAACAAACGCATTCGGCCAATAATATGACAAAACAAACGTTATTTTAATGCACCACGCTTCGCTTTTTTAGCTTCACGCTGTATCCTGTACAGTAGAGTAAACAGAGGGAACCTAGGGTTAAGACACTCCGTTTCCCATTTTACCAGATCCACATTACAAGAGCGAATAAATTGAAATAATTTATTCTCGCACTCAAGTAGGAATCGAAACCACAACCATAGTATTAACCAACCATAGTGCTTACCAACCAAAATATACAAAATGTGTTAAGCAACCACACTATTACAAACTCTACAACACTCAATTCCTTATACGTTAAATTGACAAGAAAATAAAATCTTCAAGGTAACATCCCCTTCCTGACACAAAGAGACCATTGCTAATCTGACGTGAGATAGGCGTGTCTAAGAGGAAATCGTTTCATCCGTTTACAACATTTATACGAGTATATGGATATGACATTTTATTACATGTACTTAAAACGATAATAATAATTTCGTTATATCCTCCTTTATTTAATATTTTGGAAGTAAGGCTTTTGGATAGGTAAAAGAACTCAATAATAAATCAATAACAATTTCGTTATATTCGATAAGAGAAATTTATTGTTAAGACACTCCGTTCCCTTCCGTGTAATATTCAAGACATTGAGTTAAGTGGCGGATTATAACACCGCGCCTTGTCCTGACAGGGTGCACAGGGCTGTAAAATATATGTTCTACGGTCAGGCAACCCTACGTTATCTATTAGTGATGAAACATCTATAAAAGTAGGAAAATTTGCATAGGCTTAATTTTTTTCACTTTGACACTCCGTTGCCATTAAGACACTTTCGTTTCCAATTCTCTGCCGGAGCTCAACGCCACAAAAATCTAAGATTTTTAATAAATATTTAAACATTTATAATTTCAATATTTCAATTATACATATTTAAATGTTTAATTTAGAGTCAAGCAGTAAATCTTAATTCTGGAAATCAGACAACGTATAACAAATAAAACGTCGTCGTGTCGTTCAAAGTCATCATTATTCCAGGGCATGAATCTTGATTCGCCGCCTACTGAATTTTAAATTCGACACCAAACACTGTGATTTTTGTTTCAGATGAAAAATAGCTTGTAATTTATTCACTTTGATGCCCTCTGGTTTTTTTTTATTTATAGGCAAAGAATATTTATTATGTTATAGGTCCGTCGTGACACAGTGGCACAGCGTCTTGTTGTAAATGTGGAGGATGTGGGTGCGATTCATACTCGGGGAATGAATTAATTCCCTCCGAGAAATCTCGGTCACAATAGCGCATTTGCATAGGGCTTAACTGTGAATGCGACGATTGTGGGTTCGATTCAGATTTGGAAAAAAAATTGTATTTTTCGCATTTTTTTCGCCACAGTGTCTTAGGGATGAAATTTAAAAAATAGACGAAAACAAAATATTGTGATGTGTCTTAACACTAATTTACCTCTGCTTTTCTTGCTATATGTAAAATAGTGCTGTAACTGACTCCCCACTCTACTCAATAAAATATTTAAATAAAATTATCTAAATAATAATTTTAATATTTTAGTATGGCTCGTGATACGTCTAATATAGATAGAACCCTTTTGTAATGATTTTAAATAATCCAAGATCTTTTAGAGATTCAGAGGTATCAGTATTAATATGAAATGTACCTACCATAAATTTGATATGTACAAGTAAAACATATTACGATAAATAATGTTTAATAAACACAACTACATACACCGGAGATCCAGGACATAAAATAGCACCACACACCTACTCGTCATAAAACGAGTTATAGAACAACTGTAGAAACCGTTATACATAGATGTATGTCCAATACCATACGAGCATCGTAAGCACACCGCGAGACAACGTCGATCGCAGTTTAAGAATAAAAGGCCATAGCAATTTGCCTAGCCAAGCATATTAGTAACAGCGAAGCTAAGCAGCAGTCGGTTGTGACTCCAATATCAGTTATTTGTAAAATATAGGTTCAATGAAAGTTAAATATTTTGTCACGGTCTAATATCTTTATGATAATTAATTAAATATATTGACAGATTACCTTTATTGTAGGACATTAAATAGACTCATATTTATAAATTGTAAATACGTATTTTGATATAATATTTTTATATCATATTATAAATGATACTAATTTTACTTATATTTCCTTTTATAGTAACATGTTAAATATTTACTAATATAATATATATACATTACATTTATAAGTAATTATAATTCACCAAACCTATTTAACTCTCATTTCACAATTCACATAGAAGCATCTGATAAAGATGGCGGCAGGCATTCTGCGTACATTAATATAATTGTAATTTTACATACCTCATAAAAACATCTTCATGTATTTATTTTCATTTACTAAATAAATAATAATTAACTCTGGATATTGACGGCATTATATGCATTAATATCACTCTTCTTTGTTTTAATAATAAGCTATTAAAAACTTACCGAATTCCCGTCACCGAATTCGCGTAATAAGCACTTATAACTTATCTTACCAGCCTCGAATACATATATCTCTATTACATGTACTAACTCACATGCCTTCTACATATAACATGTAACTAAATATATATTAATTATAAATTAAAACTTCTCTAAACATTTTGAATCGCTATCCTTCTCCAGACGCGTCCGCCATCTCCCCTCTCTTTCCTTCCTTTTTTCCTGACTTTGACGTTGACAGTAGCTTATTCAGCCAACATGATATTTTACAATAATTAAAATATTAATTATGTTATTATTTATTTTAAATTATAATACACAATGATTACTTATAATTATTAAATTATTTTTAAAATATTTTATATCTTCGTGTTTTACCTACGTCACTTTAATATTACTTGTGAACGGAACGCGTAAATAAAGAACTGAACTAAATTATTATTTATAAGATTGTATTTATTTTAACCTATAAATTAATATTTTTTAATAAATGATAATATTTTTTAATTAATTATTTTATTTACTTACACAATTTAGTTTTGGTATGGATCGTTGCAGTGCGAACCAAATAAAAATATTATAGATATAGTGGAGGCCAGTCTCGGCACAGGGGCACATAGTGTGACTGTAACTTCGACTGGTTGTAGGTTCTATCCCTACTCGAGGAGATGAAATATTTTATTAAATTTATATTTCCATTTCTTCGCGCTGGTGTCGGGGTAATGCGCGGCGTTGAGTTCCACTACTTAACACGCAATGCCTCCAGAATTCGGCGGAAAGTGGGCAACGGAGTGTTTTAACACTAGGTTCCCTCTGCCTACCCTGCTATTCGTGGGGTACAGAGTGAAGCTGATTTATTTATAGTGGAGGGTGATAAGGAAAATTAAATATCATTGAGGCCGCAGTCGTAGCGCAGGTACAAGTCAGAGACGACCTCGAATGGCTCATACATTATACATTAATTTCATAAAAACGCACATTTTTTTGCTTGAGAACTTCAGTTACGAGGGTTGCAGTAAGAGGTTAAACAACGCGAATAGGAAAAATTCCATTCCCATCGTCTTCCACCCGATCTTCTTATTCATAATTTTGTTGCGATCGGCCGCCTAGCAGACGGACGCTAAAATAATAGTTCCACCTGTGACATCGTTCATAACTATGTAACACTTCCTTTAATTTTTAACACAAATAAATCATGAGTGAAAATTTCAACTGCCTACGTTTTATGAGATACAACCGAGTAACAGACAGACAGATAGACAGAGTCTTAGAAATAGTTCCGTTTCATCTTCTGTATGGAATTCTGGAAACAAAGACAAATAAAAAATACTCCTTTCTGCTGATATTAGGTATATTAGGCAGAATTGATCAAAAAGAGATTTTATTGTACGGAATCGAATATATAAGTTTATGGTTTTATAATCCAATTTCACAAGTCGTTATAGTTTGTTTGTAAGGGTTGATTTTGTTTACAATTTCCTTGTCCTTAATTCGTGGCTTCTTTTTGTGGTAAATATAATAAATTATTTTTGTTTTTTCTAAAAAACTAAAATAAATATCTTTTGATTATAACTTCCTGCGTCCTTAATTACAGCCTAGTCTCCCGTAATTTTAATAAAATTATATGAAATGTTTAAAACCCGCTATATTCATTATTTTTAAACGTTTTTTTTTATATTTCTTTTTGTACTCCTTGCTGTTTTAATTATAACAATGAAGAAAATATATATTTATAATGTTTAACGAAATACTCGATTCAAAAATATCTTTGAAACCAACGATTTTCAAATATTCTGATTGTTCTTTAGAGCTCGTGTAAAGAACAATAGTTCTGTTGAAGCATAGATGAATATCAACGGAATTATACTTTCGTGTTTCAAATTTAAACGGAATTGCGCTTTCATGTTTACATGTGATATGACGTCATCACACGTTGGAAATTAAAAGAAATGCTTAAATTTTCTTGCCGTCGTATCATAAACCGAGAATCTGACTGTAAATGCGGCAGTTGTGGGTTCACTTCCCTGGGTCTAATAATGACTGAGGCCAGTCGTGGTGCAGGGGCACAAAATGTGACTAAAAACGCGACTGGGTGTGGGTTCGACCCCCATTCGAAGAAATGAAATATTTATTTAAAAGTAGAGGCCTCCAGAATCCTGACAGACAGACCGACGAACGGACGAACGGACAGACAGACGGGCGGACAACAAAGGGTTGTAAGGGTTTTTTTTCCCTTAAAACAGATATTTTTACGTATTTCTTTTATGTTTTAGGCAATGGAAACTAAGATAGAACTAAGATAGTCTTGATTATTTCGTTAAATATAAACCTACATATATATTATCTTACAAATATACTACAATACAACAAAAGCTCCACAAAATCGCATAACACGAACAAATCCCAAACTTATACTCACAAATATGGATTTCTGCTAACCTTGGATCTAAGATGTCACATAAAAAGTCATTTCTATGCTTATCACAGCCATATCCTTACAATGCAGTCGCCTTATGCAAGTAGGTCACTCGAAATAGGCCAGAAAGCTTGGAAACCAAAGCTCGACAGAAAATTTACCACCCCCTGTGGAATAGTTGGATGTAGTGAGATTCAAAATTCTGAATGTGTTGTATTTGTAATTTGTTGACATTTTTTTATTTAGCTTTACGTTTAGCTGTGTGCGGTGGCAGTGGGGAATTGGGAACCTAATGTTAGGGTATTCCGTTCCCATTTAGACACTTCCGTTTCCAACTTTCCGTTGAATTTTGAGGGCGTTGCACGTTGAGTGGAGAAAATGAACGCTGCGTATTATGTGACACTTGGATAAGTTTTGTTAATATTTTGAATTTTAAAAGTATACATAAAAAAGGCTAACGTTGTGGGTTCGATTCGCATTCGGGGCAATGAATTATAATCATTTTCTTGCTCCAGACACTTAAAGACGCAACGATGTTAACAACATATTTTTTCTGTAGATATAAAGAAAAATATTTTTTTATCTTCACACAGTAGGCTTACTGTATAGCCAGAGTACTCAAAGAGTACTAAGTCGGAGTGACTTAGTACTCCTTGAGAACTATTACTGTCCCACTACACTAGAAATATATTATATTATTTCTATAATTAATAAATTAATTCCTATATCTTTTAACTTTAATAAAACTTGTAGATACTTTAGTACTTAATTCAGAATACAATAATTATAATTTAGCACGTTTTCGAATATAAAATGTGTAGTTTTAATTTTTTGTATCCAAAAGCTCCAAGTTTTAATTTCATGAAAAATTTGATATTCTGAACATGAGTGAAGCTTATGTTAAAGTAATCAGCCTTATACAAGAGTTCGCCGTTTTTAAATGTGATGAAGCCAAAATTTATACTTCATTTAAACATAAATATATTATTTAAATATTAATTTTACGTAGACTCGTGATATGAATGTTCTTTTATTATAATTTTAAGGTTAAAAAGTACAAAAGGTAGCTTATATTACTTAATACATATTATATGTATTTATTGTTTTAAATTATTAATTTAGATTTGAATGAAAAATTGGGGCCAGTCGTGGCGAAGAGGCACAAAGTGTGACTGTAAATCGACTGGTTGTGGGTTCGAACCCATTCGAGAAAATCAAATATTTATTTAAATTTGTATTTTTATTTATTCGCTCAGGTATTGAGGCAAA
The DNA here is from genome assembly GCA_013421005.1 of Heliconius erato x Heliconius himera. NCBI lineage: Eukaryota > Metazoa > Arthropoda > Insecta > Lepidoptera > Nymphalidae > Heliconius > Heliconius erato x Heliconius himera. The sequence goes on along the minus strand of JAATLQ010037660.1, from coordinate 24,794 downwards.
GCGCGGCGTTGAGTTCCGCCAGTCAACACGCAATGCTTCTAGAATTAGGTGGAAAGTGCGTAATAGAGTGTCTTAACACTAGATTCCCTCTGTCTATCCTTCTACGTGTGCGGGATACAGCATGCAAGCGAACTAAAAAAATAAATAAATCTAACAACCTACAGTGAACTAAAACAAACTTTTCCAAATATAAAACAAAGTTCTATATACTGAAGCGAGAAAACTCATTTGTTCCAGTGATAGCAGTTTTTCATATTTAGTCTCCATATAAGAAGCTATACGTCTTGATTTAAGTTAAGTCCTTTCAGTGAGAAATCGTTGAAAAGGTAAGAATATTAGGAATATCCTTTGAAAAATGCTAGTTGGAACGAAGCTTTGGTACCAGTTTTATATATTATAAAAAATGTTTTAAATGACAAGTTTTTAGTGTTCTGTACTTCAAAAGGTTAAAAAAGGAACCTTATAGGATTACTTTGTTGTCCGTCTATCCCTCTGTCAGGATCATTTATCTCGAGATCGCGTGGAGGTACATACATAGATGAAATTAATATAAAATATTTCTCTATCTGCAAATATAGTCCTTAGAAGCACAGTAAAAATCAAGCTTCTAAATCAAAGCAATCGAAAAATGCGAGCATATACGCATCGATTTTAATGCATTTAAATTTATGAAATTTGGCACAAAGTCAGAAAATGCTATACAAAAAAGATTGGATATAATATAACAAATAATTTAAACAGGCGAAGCCATATTTGGATCAATATAAAAATATCAATAGATAATTGCGTATTATAATATAAATATTTCTTGATCATTTTCAAATATTCGAGGCATAATAACATAAAAAGTTGAGGCCAGTCGAGGCGCAGGGGCACAAAATGTGACTGTAAAACCAACTGGTTGTGGGTTCGATCCCCACTCGAGGAGATGAAATATTTACTTAAATTTATATTTCCATTTCTTCGCTCTGGTGTCGAGGACAAGCGCGGCGTAGAGTTTGGCCACTCAACACGCAATGCCTCCAGAATTCGGCAGAAAGTGGGGAACGGAGTGTCTTAACACTAGGTTCCGTCTGCCTACCCGGCAGTGTGCGGGATACAGCGTGAAGCTGATTTATTTTTTTATATTATAAAGTTTAAAAAAAACACAGTAGTAGAATAGCATTTACAAGCGACTTAGTCCTACCTGGTCTAGTGGTTTCTCCATTAGACCAGGTAGTGTTATCATACAACATATTCCAAATCGGTAAAGCTCTTAAAGGCGGTAGCTTTGTCGTCGTCGCTACGACTGGCATCAATATCGTGGGTATAAGTGTGGGATAGCAACCGCGACAAGCTGTGGGCTCGATTCCCACTCGTGGGAATAAAATATTTAATATTTTTATTTTTTCGCTCTGGTTAGGAGGCAAAGCGCGATGTTGAGTTTAGCCACACTCAACTTGCGATTTCCTCTAGAATTTAACGGAAAGTGGGGAACGGAAGTGTTATAATGGGAACAGAGTTCCTAACACTAAGTTACCTCTGTACACCCTGTTACGTGCGGGTAACAGTTTAAGCTAAAAAAAACAAAGTTCCCAAGATTAGCGCGTTCCAGTAAACCAACTCTTAAGCTTTGTCATATTAGTACAGAAATATATAATACTCAACCTAGTTAGTCTAGTGTATCGTACCACTGGGTTATGGTTCAAAGAGACTGTACGTGACGCGAGATATTATATCTCATTGTTATAACACGAGACACTCGTGTCTTGTGTTCATTATGTATGTATGTATAAAACAATGACATTTAAAATAAAAAATTATGCTTTCCTACATTATTACTAGATTTCTGATTTTTTATATAAAATATATATCACTAGAATAGCCGGCGCGCAGCGGCACACGATGGTTGTCGGTTCGATTTCTTTTCGAGGGTATGAATTATTTTTTTTTTCGCTCTGGTAATTATGCAAAGCGTTGATTTGAGGTCAGCCAGTCAATACGAAAAGTTTTTTCTGCCTACTTTGCTGCAATTTGAGTAGCTAGACCAAAATAATCAAAATATAAAATTTTATGTAAAAGGGTAATTTCCCAAAATAACATGTTTGAAATAACACCTACCCATGTGAGATAACACCCACTCACTTCAAACCCCACGATAGTATTATATATATTACCTTTATTTTATTTTTTTAGCTTCACGCTGTATCCCGCACATAGCAAGGTAGGCAAAAGGAACGTGGGAACGTTCTAATAAGACACTCCGCCAAATTCTGAAGACATCGCGCGTTGAGTAGCTAAACTTTCACATCACGCTTTGACTCGTAAGCAAGACCAAGAAAATGAAATTATTAAATATTTAATTTCCTAGAGTGGAAATAGAACCCACAACCTGTAACGTTTACAGTCACACATTTATAGTCACACCTAAAACACGTGTTTAAATCTATATAAATAATTTTGTCCCATCGATCCTCTCATTCATAAATAAAGTAGGACACAGTACGCAGGTAAAGTAGCGTTCGTCAAATTTATGTGCAAATTCAAAACTCCTTAGGTCATGCTCTGTCATATTACGATCCGCAAAATAGAAACGATGGGAGATAGAACACGTATTTTGAATAATAATATATTATTTCTGTCCTCATATTGCGTGTAGCCGTCGTGGCGCAGGGCCACAATGTAACGCGATGGTTGCCCCTTCGATCCCTACTCAAGTAAATGATGTAAGTATTAATATTTTCATTTCTTTGCTCTGGCACCAACCACCCGGCGTTGAGTTCCGCCACGCAACACACAATGCCTCAAAAAATTCGGTGCTTAGTGGGGAACGGAATGTCTTAAAACTAGGTTCCCTTGGCCTACACTGTTGTTTGCGGGATGCAGCGTAAGCACGTATTTTGAATAATAATATTATATTATTACAATCCTTATATTGTGTGTACTTATGTTACTCACGTATAACGTTTATAATCAACAAGACATTTTAGGGACGGAATTGTAGGAAGATACATAATTTTCTTGATAAAGTTAACGTTATATTTTATTTGGAGCATGTATAACTCTGCCTATTACTTTTTATTTCTTCAAATTTACACAGTCAAAGCATGGAGATAATATTTAACATTCGTTTACTTATTTTATTCATTTTAAGATATAAGGCCTGTCTTGACGCAGAGGCACAAGCATGTGACTGTAAACACGACAGGTTGTAGGTTCGACTTTCATTCAAAGAAATTAAATCTATATATATAAAAGGTCATGTTCCAACTAACTGAGGTAAGACACGCACAGCCGTAACCGCTGTCCGTAGAAACGTAAAATTTGGACAGATGTTTACTTTCGTAATCTGGACATCCACTAAGAAGGGATTTTGAAATATTTTAACCTAAAGGGATGAAATAGGGGTTGAAAGTTTGTATGGATTTTTTTTTTAAATCGGCGCCGATTTTTATAAAATTTGAAATTCAGACTGAAAAATATTTCACTGTTTCATGGTTTTTTAAAATTCACCCCCTAGGGGTTCTAATAAGGGATTGAAAGTTTATATGGAAAAGTCTTTAAATCGCCACCGATTTTTATATAAAATTAAATTCAAACTGTTATTTTTTTTTTATTGAACACGTTTTTCGTGTTCGTTCGTGTTTTTTTTAATTCACACCTAAGAGTGCAAATAAGCGGGCGAAGCGGCGCGCGCCCACTAGTAATGAATATTTTCATTTCTTCACTCTGTCTGTCAGTCTGTCTTCGCTTCGTCTCAATACAAGTCTGTTCCTGCCTACCTGTAAGTGGGATACAGAGTAAAGATAAAAAAAAGAAAGATTTTCTTAACACAAAAGCTCGACATATTTCAATTCGAATCAGTAGTTCCTGAGATTAGCAAGAACAGCCGAACAACCAAACGATCTCTTCAGCTTTATAATATTAGTATCCATATAATATTAGTATCCATATAAACATATATAGAGAGCAACCTTGAAAATATTTCCGCTAAATGTTTCCGTTCCACGTTTGAATAGTCGATTTCCCTTGACACGAATGATTAATTTTGTTGGCACCCCTGGGGAAATTATATATATATATATATATATATCACTAGCCTTTATTTTGTCAAAGTGAAATTGTTTTTTATTGCGACAGGTGATCCTTTTATTGACTGTCGATTTTGTTTACGATTTCCCCTCATAATATCATTGTTTGTTCCCAAATTCCCCAATGACGGGTGGGGAATTGAATTTGCTTATAAAAAACGATTCTTCATATCTTTTCCTGTATAACAGGGTACGCGAAGGGTACAGGGTAGGGCAAAGGCGTAGTAGTGTTAGTATAGAATTAGTAAGCTTCTTTCCGTCTAATTTTAGAGATATTGCATATAGAATGCAGGAACTCAACGGCACTCTTTATTACCAGAGCGAGGAAAATGGAACTAATTAAGTTGCATTAATGTGAATCGAACACACAACCCTAGCGTTTACAATCACGCACGAAGCCACGAAGCCACGAAGGAGTCACTCTCCTTGTTTATATTTATCAATATCCCGGAGTCACTCTCCTTGTTTATATTTATCCTTGTTTATATTAATATTTTAACTGGAAAATGCTTTATTAAAGTTACAGCATATTTTTTTATTTGATTAATTGAGATATGGAAATGGATACTATCAGGATAATGAGAGGTTTAAGTACTACTTTTTCCCACATAGCAAGGAAAGCAGATAAAATTTAGTGTCAAGACACTATGTTTCCCACTTTCCATCCGGTTTTAAGTCATTGTGACTAGCAGGACTGAAAATGTCCCTAATCGAGCAATGTCTTCATTTTATTGCCATAAAAGTTTTTTTACAAATAACATAAGTAAAATACTACAATAGGATATTTTTCCTGATATATAGACCCTTTTCAATTATTAATACAAAAAAAATGCATTAATTATTAGCTGTGAAAAATAATACACTTATTAAATAGTCACCAATGAGTTCCGCCACTGAAAACGCAATATCCCGAAAATTAGGCAAAAATTATGACACTTCCGTTCCCCCGGAACGGAAGTGTCATAAAATTAGGTTCCCAGATACCCTCTAACCACTCTTTGTGCATGATATTGCATGAAGCTAAAAAACATAGTTATTTAAGGTAAAATTATTAACTAGAGCACTTTCATATACCCACATACTATATCAAAGTAACTTTGTTTCTCAACTCATAGTAAATTCCTCGCATTCAATAGGTACACGGACTTCCCACGTGGAAGCTCCAGCTATTTTCGTGACGTATTAAATCCGAAATTCCAAGTTGACTGACATAATAATCGCGCCTAGAGCACTGTTATCCTATAAAGGATATGTTTTCTTAGAAATACAATCATGAAGTCGTCGTGGCGCAGCGGCACAAGCGTTTGGCTGTAGCGCGGCGGTTGTAGATTCGATTTTTTACTCAGGGGAATGAGTTATTATTTATTAGTATATTTCTTTCTTCGGTCGGGTACCGAGGCAAAAACGTTTTGTTCCGATACTCAAAACAAAATGCGATGGAAAGTGGAGAACGTGCGGGATACAACGTGACAGCTTCACGTTTTTGCGGGTTCGATGCCGAAAGCGAAAGGGCGAAAGGTGAGAAGCAGAGTTTCTTAACACTAGGCTGCTTCTGCCTACCCAGCTACATGCGGGAAACAGCGTGAAGCTGAAAAAAAAATAAGGGAAAATTAGAAAATAATTTCTTATAAAAGTTCATATGAAATTATCTTCTAACTTTCCCTTATTAATATTTTGTAATACCCTTATATTACCTTATGGGTATAAGGAGGTAATTAAACTTTGATCGTTATTCTTTAACGCCGCCTTTATGTGTACTTTATGGGTTATTATTATTTTATGTGTTATACGAGTTTTATATATGATTACTATGAGGAGAAGAGTTATTAAGGTTTTGTAGTTTGAAGAGCATTATAGATTCACAGTAAGCTTTTAAGTCTAACACAAATATACTTTTAACTAATATGGTAAAAAAAACGCTTTTTCTCGCTTGCTAATTTCCCCGCTTTTTGAGGAATTTTTAACAAGCTCTATATTTCAACGCCGCGTTTTGTTAACCAGAAACTTACATAAATAAATGAATAAATATAATCATTCTTCCGAGACTTTGAACCCCGAGACTTTGAAAAGGGTTATAGTCTCACTATGATCAAAATTGTTATGCGTTATCTAAAATATTTTTCTTTTAGTTTAGAATAATATAAAATAAATAAATAATACGGACGTTTAAAATGTAGATCCACCCTTAAATAAAATGAGGCACAATATCGTCGACTGTCAGAGTATCCAATAAATCATAACTCAATCAATATACTAATAAAAAACGAAAAATAGATATCATAGAAGCATATTCTCATACTTTAGGTTGATTTTTTCTGCGTGACGCGATCAAAATCGTATGATTTAAGGCCATATAAACTGTGCCTGGTACAGAAGCATACGAACTTAGTCTATAAGGCTTAGGATAGTGCGTGTAAGAAAGTTGAATAACCGGGTGAAATTATTATAAATATACATAATATATAAAGGAAATTTAGGACTTAATGCCCGGAGAAAGAAAGGAGACGGGTACATGTATATACAATTTTACTATGTACTTATAAAACCGACCACGACGGAAATGGTCAAGATATTACGCCGTTTTGTAGGGAATAATTTAGTTTCTCAGACCGCCCGAAATCCATTCATAGTCCCAATTCAGATTTTCTGACGACCATCTCTGGATAATTAAAGATTACTCAGAGATTGATCCCGGCTAATGCATCATAGTAAAATATTTTTTAATTCTCTAAGCGGCCGCTACGTGTCGGTCCTGTGCCCTTAAGCAGACCAAACACAGAGTTCTTTAGAACCGGATATCCTCAAGTAAAGATACACATAATATTATATCATATTCGTTGCCTCTGGCTTGCCTATATCGATAGCAAAGTAGAGCCAGACCTGTTCTTTGAAGAGTGGAAGTGCTCAATATTTGTAATAATGAGGATCACTAACGAAATTCTCGTGATGGTGAAATCGGTGCACAACTCCAGACATCCTTGCTGAATACACTAATGTTGTGCCTGGGGCAATACGCCACTTTGTGGAGAGCCAGCTAGTAGTTGGTACGTCCATCAAGTATTCCATTTGAGGTTTGAAAAGGATGGTTTTCATCTTGCTTAATAGTCAAGTTGCCAAATTATCCAAATTTCATTTGGTATGGTATCTATCGTATGGAGTTTGGATGGTCGGAGTCTCAATTTAGTTTTCCATAATTTCTATAGTTGTTACCTGTTACCTATAGATGGATCGCAGCTGATGCGTCACAGTAAAACGTTATTGTATCATCTAAGTTGCCTCTACAACGAAAGAGAACAGAATAATAATATGTAAATACATATTAAGATGTTTGCGTAGCTGCTGTTGATTGTTTTCTTAGCTGTTGATTGAAGAACCGGATGCACAAGACAGTATTACTTGAGACGGCGCATATTATGAGGAAGTTCCTTTCTGGAGCCCTAGATAACGATGGCCTGGGAGCTACTCCCACCGTCAGAAGAATACTTTTTTATATTTTTAAATGTACTTTTATTTTAATTTGTATTTTTCTTCACCACATTTTGTGACTTACATCGATCACGATCTTAGCCAGAAATAATCCCAGCGTGTTTTTCATCAATTCTGTTCCATCCGCTATAAAGCTTACGCTCCTCGTAAAAAGCTTGTCAGAGCTTTCCTTTTAAAGATAAGCCCAATCCAAGCAGATGAAAAATTATCAATTTTTAACTTTTTTATGCAAAGGGCTTTAAAAATTATAATGTAACGGCTAATAAATGCCGTTATGTTACACTTTTAAATCAACGCTACTAAAAAAACACTACTTGGTGGAAAGTTTTCTTAGCTTCACGCTGTATCCCACACACAGGAAGATAGGCAGGGGGAACCTAGTGTTAGACACTCCGTTTCCCACTTTCCACCAATTTCTGGAGGCATTGCATGTTGCGTGGCGGAAGTCAACGCCGTGCTTTCCCCTCGACACCAGAGCGAAGAAATGGAAATATAAATGTAAATAAATATTTCATGTCCTCGAGTGGGGATCGAACCCACAACCAGTCGATTTAGAGGCACACTTTGTGCCCCTGCGCCACGACTGGCCTCTGGTGGAAAGTCGAGAAAGGAATTGTCTTAATGAGAACAGATTGTCTTAACATGTTGTTCACAGTGTCTTTCTATGTGCTGGTTGCAGTGTGAAGCTAAAAAAAACTATTTTACAATTTTATCTAATACCTAAATGTCAATTTTATTACAATAATAGAACGAAGTGTCTTGACACTCGTTGTTTTCTGCCTACGTTGCAAGCGGAATCAAGTGTGGAATATAGGCTCGAGATTTACTAATGCAAAAGATATCTGAAAACGTAATATATCATATTTTTATACATATGTAAACATAAATACAATTTGAAAAATAATAATCTTGTGTATTCGATATTTAAATTGTATATTTAGATCACTTAAATACCACGAGCTTTTAACAATATATGCATATTGATTTTCTAAAAATAAATCGGGCGTGTCAGTCAGTTCAAATAACTGACATCTACTTAGGTACTATTGTAGTGAAGTTCTTTGAAGTTATAGAACAATTATTTATGAAACACAATTGTTGCTTGCAAATTAGTAATTTCGAAAAAAAAAAACTTCTAAGGTAATCATAAATAGTGCTGAAGATCCTGTTATATATTGTGTACATGTTACTTCGGCGGAAAGTAGGGAACGGAGTGTCTTAACACTAGGTTTCTTTGCCTACGCTGCTGTGTGCGGGATACAATTATATGTTACTTGTTAATTCGTGGAACTTAACGTTGCGATTTATCCTATCAAAGGAGGAAATAAATAAAATTTTATTTTAATTACTCCCCGTAATAGTATTCAAATCCACAATCATCGCGGCTGCAGTCAGACGTTTCACCACTGTTGAGAAGGCTTGTATATTTGCTATATATTTGTACATACGTAGTAAATGGATCTTCAGGTAGCTCCACGCCACTCAACATGCAATGACAAGACTTCAGATATAAAGTCGAGAAAGGAGTGTCTTGACACTGAGTATTCTCTGTCTAACTTGTTCGTTCCAAAATAGAAACATGTGAAATTGAAAAAACCATATAGATAGTAAATAAAAAGATAAATCAGCTTCACGCTGTATCCCACACACTGCAGGGTAGGCAAAGGGAACCTAGTGTTAAAACACTCCGTTCCCCACTTTCTGCCGAATCTGGAGGCATTGCGTGTTGAGTGGCAGAACTCAACGCCGCGCTTGTCTTGGACACCAGAGCGAAGAAATGGAAATATAAATTTAAGGAAATATTTCATCTCCTCGACTGGGATCGAACCCACAACGAGTCGGTTTTACAGTCTCAGCTATAGATTCAGCATTTAGTATTTGCATTATTGCAAAAAAAATATTAATATTTTATATGGAATAATAATTTAAAACACAACATTAGGTCGATTCATTTTCCCATCGCGTTTACAGATCATTTGACTCGAGGTCGCAATGCTCGGTTTTATATTTTGAAAATGATGATATTGAAGCTTTGTGATTTTATCAAAGATATTATTTGTTTTTGGGTAAAAATCAGCTTCGTATTTTATCCCGCAAACAGCAGGGTAGGCAGAGGGAACCTTGTGTTAAGACATTCCGTTCCCCGCTCTCCACCTAATTCTCGAGACATTGTGTGTTGAGGGGCGGAACTCAACAACGCATTCTGCCCCGATACCAAAGCGAAGCTATGAAAATATTGAATATGTAATTCCTTCGAGAGGGAATCGAATACACAACGTGTCATCTACAGTCATAAGCCACGCTTGTGCCCCTGCGCCACGATTGGCCTCAACATTACATAAAAAATAAAGATAAAATACATATCATATCATAACCATCTTTAGCCTAAAAAAACAAAATATTTAAATTATTGGCAAAACATATCAAAGAATTCGAACGTAAAACAACAGAATATACAAAAATAATACAGAATTCACAAATTGTCTCAAATTACCATTCAATACCACGCGTTGACAACCGTCCCACGCACGTGCTTATTCCCATGACTTTATACGAGAGCCTCCCTTAGAGATATTATGTGGAAATATAAATAATGCTGGAGAATATTAAGAAGGCCAGTCGTGGCGCAGGAGCACAAAGTGTGCCTGTAAATCGATTGGTTAAGGGTTCAATCCCCACTCGAGGAGATTAAATATTTATTTACGTTTATATTTTCATTTCTTCGCTCTGGTTTCGAGGGGAAAGCGCGGCGTTGAGTTCCGCCACTCAACACGCAATGCCCCCAGGAATTGGCGGAAAGTGGGGGACGGAGTGTCAACACTAGGTTCCCTCTGCCTACTCTGCTGTGTGCGGGATACATTAAATTATTATTATTTACTTTTAAGAATAAACGTAATGGATTCCAGATTTGGATGATGCAAACAATAAACATTACAGAATTTTATAATTTCTAGGTCTATAGGTAAATTATATTATTTTATTAATATATTAATTATATAATTTTAAATACGAGGACTTTAAAATATATATTTTTAACTTCACGCTGTACCCGAATATGACAGAGTAGGCAGAAGTAACCTAGTGCTAAGATACTCCGTCTCTCGCTTTCTGCCCAAATTTCAATTGTGACTTACATGGCGGATCTCAACGCCGCTGTTTGTTTTGCTACCAAAGCCATAATAACAAAAATGGTTCATCACCCCAAATTGGACTCGAATCCATAACCACTACAATAACAACCACACTTTACGACAGCTTCATATAAAAAATTACTTATATAATATTTAATAACGCGTATATTTTTAAAAGCTTCATCATGCATGAATAATTTTGTACCACTTGAGATCTCAGCGTGGAATATAAATCTAACAATGTTTCCCATATACGAAATGTGTGAAAGAAAATCGGATTTACAAATGTGTGATAAATCGTTCATTTGATAACACCAAATGTTATAAAGTTGTTTTTTCTTTTTTGACAAATATATTTTTTCTTACTTTGGTGGTTGATTTTCACGTGTTTTTATGTGAGAGTTTAGTTATTAATTTATTCGTTTACCACAGTTACAGATTATAGGCACTGCATGCTGAGTAGTGGAACTCTATGCTGCCCTTAGCCTTGTTACTAAAACGAAGAAATAAAAATATTAAATATTCATTTCCTCGAGTGTAAAAAAATCGAACCCACAACTTGTCGGGTTGACAGTGGCACGCTTATGCCCATACACCATAACTGATTCCTATAGCAGTAATGATAAATTTCCAATTTAAATTTTAAAACCAGGTGCACATAATATATTGAATAGAAAAATATCGATATTATAGGACATAAATAGTAATTGTAAATTTTCAAAAAAGGACCATAAAACCATAATTAAAGAGAAGTTTCAATTCTTACAAAGTACAAAAGTAGAAAGCAAAAGTGTCCATATGGGACAGAGTATCTTAAAGGTTTAAGACACTTTGTTTCCATAGTAAAACTTGGCAACATAGCCTCTCCTATATGCAAGAAACAGGGTGAAGATAAATTCTTATATTAAATTGAACTATTACTAATTTAAACAAAAAACCTGTAACTTCACACAACCAACACAATGCATTAAATAATTAAAATATTAATATAATACAAAAGTTACTATTTAAAAATAATATCAAAAATATCTTAAATATCAAGATTTTGTGAATTCTTGACATACATTTATGTATCTTGATGTTACCTTGCCATGCGAGGTCACACACGTCTCTAGGGCGTAACATTGTACGAACCAGTTTAGTATTAAAGTAGTATGAAATGTTATTATTTTTTTTTTCAGCTTCATGCTTTATCCCCGCACACTGCAGGGTAGGCAGAGGGAACCTGGTGTTAAGACACTCCGTTCCCCACTTTCTGCCGAATTCTGGAGGCATTGCGTGTTGAGTGGAAGAACTCAACGCCGCGCTTTGCCTCGACACCAGAGCGAAGAAATAGAAATATAAATTTAATTAAATATATCACCTCGAGTGGGGATCGAACCAACAATCACTCGGTTTTACAGTCACACTTTGTGCCGCTGCGGCACGACTGGTGGCGCAGCGGCACAAAGTGTGAAAAGTAGTATTGAAAAATTCAATCCACACCCTATATGATTGAAATATAGGGAATAAAGATTTTTTGCTTTACGCTCTATCTCGAACATTGCTGGGTAGGCAGAAGAACTTTAAGAACATAGTGTTAAGACACCTTGTTCCCATTAAGACACTTGCCAGACAAGTAAAACGACAGTATCTTAACATTAGATTCCCTTTACCTACCGTACCATATGCGACGAATACAGGATGTTGCTAAAAAAATCAGCCAGTTTTTCAGTATTTGTTTGAGACATAATATACCGTGACACACAACAGAACTCATGAGATATTGTATCTCTTACTGTAGCATAATTGGGAAGTCAAATATGTATTACTTCAAGTTCGTTACATATGTAGATTTGAATACCTGCAATCCAACATTAAATGTCTTGCATACAGTCTCTTTGATATCAAGATACTGTCTTAAAAAGTCGTAATATTGGTATTATATAAATATTTTTCAAGGACGGAATGTCTTAACACTGTGTTCTTAAAGTCTTTCTGCCTACCCAGCAATGTGCGAGATAGAGCTTAAAGCAAATCTTTATTCCTTAAATTTTAGTCACAGCAGAGTGGGTAGAGAGAATCTAGTGTTTAGACACTATGTTCTCTGTTTTCCGCCAAATTCTGGAGGCATTGCGTGTTGAGTAGTGGAAGTCAACGCCGCACTTTGCCTCGAAACCAGAGCGAAGAAATAGATATATTAATTTAAATAAATATTTCATTTCCTCGACTGGGGATCAAACCCACAACCAGTCGCATTTACAGTCACACTGTGCTCCTGCGCCACAATCTGCCTGAGCCCGGCCTGGTTATCTATACTTATAATAAATCTGTAGAAAAGTCGTTTCTGTACATTGAAAATATTTTAAAAAAAATTAGACAGGGTGTTAAAGGATAATTAACAGAATCCATTTCCAACATTTTTGGAATTTTTGTCTGTTTGTCTGTTTGTCTGTTTATGTAAACACGTATCACGTAAAAAATACACAATAAATTTAAGCAACTTTTATACATAAAAATTACAAATAAATCAAAGTAGCTTTTAGTGTTTATTTCATTGTAATCGCTTCACTCTATCAAAAGATATAAGTATTTAAGTTTTCAAGAAGTTAATATTTGAGATAGTAAAAAATCGATACAAGTAATGCTATCTATTGACAAAAATAGTAGGTAAGGTTCGTAACAGTCTAGCTTAATTCGTAATTATGTTAAATAACAGTGATAAAGAATGACTTAATTTTCAAAGAAATATTTTGAATAGGTTCTTCAGTCCGTTCGTTCGTTTATGTTATTTATATTTTTTTAAGAAACGTATAAAATATTTAACTTTTGGGAGCAACCTCTAAAAAATTGTGTCTCAAGAAAAAAATGCTCTGACACTGTTTATAAAAATATCCCGCAGTATTATTTCATAACTTACAAGCGTCACGTACCGACATTGCTTTTGCACCTGTATGTTGCATGTATGTACTTCAAAATACTTATAAGATAACTTTGTTGTTTGTCCATCTGTCCGTTTGTCAAGACTATTTTGTACAAGATCAGTTAAAGGTTAGATACCTCAATGTTCAAGTCTATATTCCCTTAGAGCACAAAAAATCTATCTTCTAAATCATCGCAATCAAATGACGATGAAATATGAGGGTTTATGCTTCGTTTTTTGGCGCATTTTCTATCATAACTATAGGATAATTCCCGTTGATATACAATTACGAAATTTGTTAAGAAGTTAAAATTTACGGCACGTATAAAGGAAAATTCCAAAATTATTTTTCAAAAATTGAATATTTATTGTATTTGTGTCATAGAAAAAAACCATTAGGTACAAATTTTAATCTGTACTTCATTTGATACAAAATGACAACTTATTTAGAAAACGTATAAAAATTTGAACGCAGCGGGACTCGAACCCGCGCCTCCTGGAAACCGACCAGGCGCTCTGACCACTAAGCCATGCATTCATCATGTTTTCTAAATAAGTATTTTTCTTTCCTAAGTGTGGAATAACACAAAATGCTTAAAAAAAAAAACTTAATTAGTTATTCTTTTGGTGTATCTCCATTCGTCATACGTGCTTTCTATGTATATTCTGTATACCAATTATATATTTAACTAATAATATATGTAACTAATTTAAAAACTGTACAGGAGCTAGATAAGTTATTTTACAAATAATATCGTGAGTACTTATCCAAATGAATTAATTAATAATTAAGGCTGTTTGTAATATATATATTTCTTAAATGAATAATCCTGTAATTCAAGCGGGCAAAGCCACGAGCAGGCCGCTAGTTTTAAATAAGCTCGAACATATTGTTACTCTACAAATATAATAAATTTAATTCCAAATACAATATTCCAACAACACGTGTTTCTCTACGAAGCCAACGAAGCCACGTTCCTAAATATCCACATTGCTTAACATATTATTAGACTAAAGCTTACTTTTGCGATTTAATATTCCATCTGAGAGAAGCATGTAATGTATGGAATTAAAAGCTCTTATTTATCATTCAAGAAGCTAATATTTCTATTTAGAAATAAACAGTACCTGCTAATACATATACTTTCGACTCGTATATATAATAAAATTTATTTTAATTTGGGCAACGTTAAGGTTGTTTCTAATCAAGGTAGAAAGCGGAGAACAAAGTGTCTCATACACTTTTTTTTTTTTTTATGGAAAAGACAAGGCAAACGAGCGTTCGGGTCACCTGATGGTAAGTGATCACCGCCGCCCACGACCCAGTGCAACACCAGAGGAGCTGCAGGTGCGTTGCCTGCCTGTAAGGTGGTTTGGGCTCCGGAGCCTGGCGGAGCACACGTGATAGGTTCACTCTATCTGTTCAGCTAGATACTGGAGAAGCTTCATATTAATGTAAAAAAGAAAATAAATGTAATAATACGAGAACAAATGTTTCCCTTTATAACAGATAAGGCCACGTTCCTAATATAGCCACATGACTCTAGGCCTAGTACCCTGATATCTTATCAAGAAGATCAGGGTTTGATGTTCGATTTGTGTAATTAAATCCCAATAATGGATGAAAGACAATTGAATGGAGGTTCTGTAGATACTTATCTATCTGTGAATGAAATTCTGTGTTCCATAAATAATTGTCTTTGTTACTAATGAACCTATCATGTATTGTGATAAGCTATCACAGTAAATGATATGACATGTTATATAATTATATGACTAAAGACGAAGGTTATGGATTATTTTTTCATATATATATATATATATATATATATATATATATATATATATATATATATATATATATATATATATATATATATATATATATATATATATATATATATATATATATAT
>JAATLQ010037659.1:33047-60382 GCA_013421005.1 Heliconius erato x Heliconius himera | reverse complement strand
TTGCGTAACTGCGTCTTTCAGAGGTTTTACCACAGTTTGTAAGTGTTCTGGGGGTTTACCGCCCAAGGAGTTACTTCTAGGCCTGGTGGTAAACATACTGCGGTGGAAGGCCTGCTGAGTAAGTTTTTTGCTGCCAGTAGCATTCACTGTAATGGAAGCCTGGTCGCCTACTTCCATCAAGTCTTCGGTAGCTAATTTCACACCCTCCGGCCCGGGTACCGGAGAGCGCCGGGGGTTAAAGTGATAAACATAGATAAAAGATAATATAAAGAACTACAACAGTAGTAAAGTCCGTCGTCGTGTTGTCTATTTCTTTGCCTTCCGCCTGAATTCGAGGCATGTTGAGTATAAACGACGCGTTTTACCTTGCCTTGGACCTTGGACCAAAGAAATGAAAACAATTAATTTCCCAAAGTGCAGATCGAACTTACAACCACCGTATTTACACTTAGATACTGTACCAATGCGCCACAATGATTTTCTAATAAAATGATAACTTCATAACCAAAAATTGCTTATATTATTAAACTTTCTGATAGAAATTTAATATTCTTTTCACCATTAATTAAACTGTTCAGTTCATTATGAAATTCAAATACATTATACGTACACGAGAATAATGTACCGAAGCTTAAAATTAAAATCCCAAAGTGCTTGCAATATGTATTATTGAAGTAGGCTTTCATAAGCTCTTTTGAAACGTCAAAATACCATTTAGTTCGCAGAGCACAGAGTAAAGTTTCCATGTGGAGGGAACGGCTGTGTGAAACAAATATGTACATATATAACATATATTTTATTAGCTTCACGCTGTATCCCTCATATGCCTAGTTTTATGGTACGTGTCAAGGCACTCCGCTCTCTACTTTCCGGAGGAACTCAACGCCGTGCATATATCATTTCGTAAAGTATTAATCGAACACAAAACCTGTCGCGCTTACAGCACGCTTGTGAGGCACAATAAAATAATATTTTAAATATGTATAAGTTTTTCATTAAGAGTTTTGTGAATTAATTTCCATAAACCAATTATTCAATGGAGTTTTAATTATTTCAAGTTTTGAATGACATGTGAAAATTTCATAATATTTTATTTATGACGAAAAATTAATATATAGTATTTTGTCCATTTTTAGTTAAGTTATATAAGAGATCTATGTAAAAATATAATAAAAACTCTTTTCATCTTTGTCAATTTCCTGGAACTTAACACCGCATACTGTCTATTCAAATAACATTTACTAATTTGTTCTCTAAGTAAAATGTGAACCATCGTGTTCAATTATGCATACAATAGAACGTTTAAATAAAATATTTCTATCAAAATAAAACATTCTAATATTCCACTAAATTACCACCTACATGTCACATAGCCGCATACTCCACATCTTCACCGTTAAACAAATATCCTACTGTAAAGCGTATTTAACAAATCAAAAAATATATTCATAGCAAAATAGTTATTATTGTAAAGACGAAAAAATATATATTTCTTTGAATGTTTCTTGTTTTTATGAAGCTTAGTCGGTAGCGACGCCCACGAGCGCGTGGGCTATGGAAACTAAGAACACAAGTATGCCATTGAATGATATTGCATTTATAAGAGGAAGCGACTGTGAATTTGTATGTCGCCATATGGATTTGTCTTTTTTAGCTTCACCCTATATCCCACATATAGTCAGAGGGAACCTGGGAACCTAGTGTTAAAAAAGTTCCATTCCCCAATTTTCTACAAATTCTGGAAACATTGTGTGTCGAGTGGTGGGACTCAACGCCACGCTTCACATTGTTATCAGAGCGAGGACCTGATAGTATTATATATTTCATTTCATCGAATCTACAGTCACAGGCCCTATTCATATGAATTGTTTACAAAAATCATTAATTATTTGTTTTATATATATTTTTACCTTATACCGCCGTGAACCGAACCCGTCTTTTATATAGTAAATATTGTTAAATTTTTTTGGCAAACCCGCTATAATGTGAAAATAAAAGAGACGTTATGACATTCACGTCCCAAATATAAAATTTATTCATTTATTCATTGATTTAAAAAATATATATTGTGTAGATATTTACAGTTAAACAAACAAAAACATTTAATTTTCATATTTATTGAATTTAAAATATATAACCTCTCAAAACCAATAACAGCGAAGGCTTATAGCGCTATATAATAATTTATTATATTTGGAATTATAAATGAATTCTCTTTGAAAATTGAATTGAAGAGACGCGACACCAAATATGGATAAATTTCGCATAAAATTATTGTTATAAAACTGGTTTGATACAAATATCAGTTTCGTCTGACTGTACATCGATAGTTGTATAAAAAAATCTTACCTTACATGTTTCTTTAATAAGAGTTACTGATTATGGGGATGATGATTCGTACATACATAGCTTACAACTTTTTGTATATATATATAATAGTTTATTATTTGTCTTGTGATTATCTATATATATAAAAAAGGAATTGTGCTGACTGACTGAGGTAAGACGCACGCAGAACCGTAACCGCTGATGGTAGAGACGTGAAATTTGGGCAGATGTTTATTTTCATATTCTGGACATCCACTAAGAAGGGAATTTGAAAAATTTTAACCCTAAAGGGATGAAATAGGGGTTGAAAGTTTGTATGGAAAAAAAATTAATCTGTACCGATTTTTATAAAATTTGAATTTTAGACTCTTAAAAATATTTCATTGAACACGTGTTTCATGGTTTTTAAGGGTTCAAATAAGGGGTTGAAAGTTTATATGAAAAAATCTTTAAATTGCCACCGTTTTTTATAAAAAATTAAATTAAGACTGTTAAAAATATTTTATTGAACACGTGTTTCATGGTTTTTTCAAAATTCACTCCTAAGCGCCCTCTAGTAAAACTATAATTATTTTATTTGAGGCCAGTCGTGTAAGCTGCCTGTAAGCACGACGAGGTTGTGGGTTCGAATCCCATTAGAGGAAGTAACATATCAAATATTTTCAGTTCTTCGCTCTGGTGTCGACGCAAAGCGCGACCTTGAGTTCCACAATACAACACGCATTGACTCCATAATTAGGCGGAAAGTGAAGAGTGGAGAGTCTGAACATACTTGGCGCTACTCTACCTAACGAAATGAAGTTGAAAAAATATATAATTACTGAGCAAATGATCGCTTCTCCCAGGCTTAAACGATACTCGACCCACTCATCTCACGTCGCGCCAAGTATTTAAGTGCTATACGTTTTGCTTTATTTATCAGTACGTTTGAAAATGTCGCATATGGTGTTATTATGAATGTTTTGCGATTATCTTTCAATAATATATAACAAAGTCGATGTTTTTAATTAAATATAATATTGATTAAAATTCGGCGGTGGCCTAATACTAGGTTCCCAGGTTCCCTTTGTCAAGTTTGCTATGTTGGGTATACAATGTGAAGTTAAAAATAATAATATTAATTTCACTTATTATCCAAATATTGTATTTAGAAAGTGTTCAAATAAATAGCTCTAGTCTGTAATTATTTATATAGTAGAAATACTGATATAGAAGGTTGTATATTATAAAAGACTTTATAGTCAAAATATTTTTTTAATCTTTTAATAATTTTAGTCCTCCACAATGACGCTATCTTCGTGGCGCAGCGGCAAAGCATTTGACCGTAAAAGCGACGGTTGTGGATTCGACCTCTGTCCCTCCTCCTCCCTCTGTCGTATCATATTCTGGGGCTAAAAAAATCCTGCTTCATTAACACGAATTATTCAGAATTTTTAACTTCGTATTTGACATACCCAAGTTGTGTTATACGTAGAAACACAAAAATATTACACAAAACAATCAACAGGTATCTATCATAAATTAAAATATGTTTTATATTACATCTTGATACGCCCTCTTTAGCCTAAGTTATTAATGACAACAAGAATATAATACATCGTTAAGAAGCTAAGTTATTGACTATTTGTTATTAATTATCATATTAACATGATTAATATTATTTTTTAAATGTCTGTTCATCACTTTATCCCACAGTAACTACCGAACAAATTTGGAAGGTATTTAACATATATTAATTTGAGGTTATGTTAATTATCTTCTGCTAGAGGGAACCTAATGTAGAGTTAATCCAATTTTTTATTTGAAACATAACGCGAGTGGGTGGCGGATCTAAACGCCACGCTTTGTCGTCATTTATATGCTTATTTGTTTACCAGCTATCACTGCACATTAAATATAAAAACTAATAAGTAAATTACAAATTAGTATAACAAAACAATAATTCCATTAATATAATGTATATCCTGTTAATAAATTTTCTTTTTTTTTAGCTTCACAGAATTCTTGAAGCATTGTGTGTCGAGTGGCGTAACTCATTGCGTGCTTTGCTCGACACCAGAGCGAAGAAATAGTTAATAAAAATATTTAATATTTTCAAATTAAATATTTCATTTCCTCGAGTTGGAATCGAACCCACAACTTCTCGCATTTACAGTCACACGCTTGCTAATTAATACATATAACGGAAATAGTTAAGTATTTGTATAACAAGTTCAAATTCTTTTAAATTTCTCACGATTATTATTTTAATAAATCATCAGATCAAATCATCGTGATAAGGCTAGATTTCGTATGCTCATAAACGTAGGCAACACACGCCATTGTCTTAGATGGGTGGGCGGTATCTTTTAAATATGCTAAGTTAACCTTTTTAGTGTTGCGTAAGACGTTTTAGCATATGTTGCCTTTAATATTTTAACTTAGGGCTATTTTATATGTATTACATATAGAAAGCAAAAAAATATACGAAATTAAACTGATATTTAAATTGTGGTAAAACTTTGTAGACAATGTGTGACTTTGAAATCATGAGAAACATCGTGTGTTAAATTAGGACACACGATGTCTCGACTGTTAGACCGAAAGCAGAGTGTCTTAACACTAAGTTGAACTAAGTTGTCTGCCCCGCTACACGGAAAAAAAACGTAAAGTTTTTTTATTTTATCACCAAAGTTTTTTTATTTTTCTCACCAATTCTTTGTTACATTTGTAAATTTAATTTCTACTCCTATTTCACTCTCCTATTCCAAAGTTTATATATAGTATTAATTTTCATAAAATTTGTTAACATTAACTAATCGATACAAGAAAAAAGAATGCATTCCAACGTAAACCAACTTATCATGTAACTAAAACTCCAACTGGTTATCAAAAGTTTTAAAATGTGAGTGTGTGTATCACTGTCTGACTTAACTCATAAATTTTTAATAATTAAATAATTTATCACTCTAATTAACATTTTACAATTTGTCAGTTCTACTTTTAATCTGAACTTAAGATTATGTGTCGTTTACTACGGTACGACGGTAATTATTTGTAGTCACGGCTTTCAAATGCAACAGTATAAAACCAATGTGTTCATATTAATTAACTTTTCTAATAAAGAATTAGAAAGATTCACAAAGTATTCCTATGTTTAAATAAGAAGAAAAAACTGACAAATTCGCACTGAAATTAAAAAATATATATATATTTAGTATACCGGCAGCCGTGGCGCAATAGTCAGTCTGACTGTAATCGCGAAGGTTGTGAGTTCGATCTATACTCAACCGAATATTATGAAACTTTGGGCACATATTCTTAAAGAAAAAGAAATTATTCTTTAGCTGTAATATAAAAATAACTTTTAAGCGAGCAAAACCGCGTTTGAATCTCTAGTACATAAAAAAAAGAAACACCAGTTTTAAGTATTTCTTCTCATAAACGACGCTGCATTCTATTCAAATGCGTTCTAGTTTATGCTATTTCATTCAAATACAAGTTATCAAATTGCAGGAAGTGTCAGATTGCCGCATGCTTCGTTAACGTCTGTTCTAGCTTGTTTCATAATATAACTGTTGAGTTTTTCTCTTAGATGTTTATTATTACATTTTATATAAAACTAGAGGGCGCGCGCGGCTTTGCCCGCTTATTAGAAGTGAATTCTAAAAAAAACCACGTTCAATAAAATATTTTTAACAGTCTGAATTTAAATTTTTATAAAAATCGGTGGCAATTTAAAGATTTTTCCATATAAACTTTCAACCCAAATTCTTTAAAATTCTTAAAAACCATGAAACACGTGTTCAATGAAATATTTTTAAAAGTCTGAATTTTAAATTTTATAAAAATCGGTGCAGATTAAATTTTTTTTCCATACAAACTTTCAACCCCTATTTCATCCCTTTAGGGTTAAAATTTTTCAAATTCCCTTCTTAGTGGATGTCCATAATATGAAACTAAACATCTGCCCAAATTTCACGTTTCTACCATCAGCGGTTACGGCTCTGCGTGCGTCTTACCTCAGTCAGTCAGCACAAGTCCTTTTATATATATAGATATCCAATATTGAGGCCAGTCGTGGCGCAGCGGCACGAGGTGTGACTGTAAAACCGACTGGTTGTTGGTTCGACCCCCACTCGAGGAGATGAAATATTTACTTAAATTTATATTTCCATTTCTTCGCTCTGGTGTCGAGGTTAAGCGCGGCGTTGAGTTCTGCCACTCAACACGCAATGCCTCTAGAATTCGGCAGAAAGTGGGGAACGGAGTGTCTTAAAACTAGGCTCTCTTTGCCTACCCCGCACACAGTACGTGTGCGGGATACAGCGTGAAGCTGATTTTTTTTTAAATTTAAAATAGCCGTCGGAGCCATCGTGGCAGGAGCACACGCTTGTGTGACTGTTGTGAGACGGTTGTGCGTTTGATTTACGTACGAGGGAATTAATTATTATTTATTAATATTTTCATTTCGTCGCTCTGGCTCGTAACAAAGCAAAAGCGCGACGCTAAACTCCGTTTTTCAACACGCAATGCCTTCAAATTCGGCGGAAAATAGGAAATGGAGTGTAATACTAGGTTCCGTCCACTCTGCTATATGCGGGATGCATAAAATAAAATAATGACATACAACATGTTTATCTACATTAATGTTTATTTATAAATATATTGCATTATGCCATTTTTTGTTTTATTATATTTTTTTATCTTTTTCTCTGTAGTTTTTTTATTATTTCCGCCATTTTACACTTACTTCCACTGCTACGGAGCGGCTGGTACAGACTAGAGATAAGTCCACCGTCATAAACTAAGTTATCATTGTATTTTCTCTTGTATAATTTGTGCAATAAAAAATACAGAAAATTACTCTTATACATATTTAATAGACTGTTAAAAAATCCCTTTAGATATTCTCTTTTCAGGTAGGAAAATAGACGTACTAGTATACTGAAGAAGTTTACAAACTTTTGTGAATCACTAATACGTTTTGTTCTTTCATATATTTAATTTTTTAAATATATGAATGAACATAACGATGAACGAAATCACCAAACACAGTCGAAACATTACCCATCTCTACCGTACTTCTTCTACATAGATAGATAGATACAAATACGGAAAACTCAATATTAGGTCATATCTGGTTCTATCGACGTGCCCACGGCTATTGTTAAGCCGTTGTGGGCGTTAATCGAGTGTGGTCGGGCTTCGAATCACATGAATTCATGCAAATTAATAATTATTACACACAGCACCGCCGCCGCTCGCCTCCCGCCAGGTGCATCCAAATGAAAGCGATTAAATCGTTCTTGTTTATGTTAGCATCTTACTTATTGTAGCTTTAAATAAAGGTGTTATTTTCTCGTATGTAGCAGGGTAGGCAGAGGGAACCTAGTGTTGAGACACTCTGTTCCCCTCTCTGAATTTTCGAGGCAATTTCCTCTGATTTTTTTTCCTTTTTCCCAGAGCGGAGGGAAATTAATCGAACCCACAATCTGTCATATTTACATTTACACGCTTGTGCCCTTTACATTTACAGTGTGTATCAGAAATTTTTCATTTTGTGCTTTTTAGGAAACATATAAAATTAAACCAAGCCAAATTTTAACCAAGTCCAAGCGCTCTGACCAATTAAGCCATACGTTTTCATCGAGCTACGTCGTAATTCTTATATGCTTGTTACAACTTGTTTATGTATGCTAGAAGCATCTCTGTAACGAGGTTTTTGCAAATTTTCGTTACCCAAAGACACTTATCATGTGTCCAAATAACATAAATGTATCTTAATTGTCTTAAAAAGAAAAAAATGGTTTGATAGTTAGAGACAGAAATTTAGTACGTGTCGTCGTGTTTTAAATTATATCCCATCTTCATGTTTGCATTAAGTTGTACTACGTCGGCCGTAAAACAAAGTTTATGGGGTTTTTCACAAACTCGCCCAACGGGATCTTGTATTTATCGTGGTACCGTAGCACCACGGAAAATATATTTTACTATAAACTTTCTTTATTATATTAATATCGTTGGTTGATACTTTCTACTTTTCTATTGCATATTCCAAAAAACAAGACAGGAGTTTTATTTAATGTATTATTACATTGGACTGGCAAAAAAAGATTTTTTATTTTATTTACTAACGCCCAATATTAATAACCTATCTCCCAACGTCAATCTTAGATTGTTTCATATATCTATCCAATCTCTAGATAGGATAGATATATGAAACAATCTAAGATTGACGTTGGAGATTGGTTATTAATATTGGGCGTAAATAAGTTTTAATTGATTGTATATAAGCAAAAAAGATCATAAAATATCTAATATAAATTATTACATATTTTTTATTTATATTTTGTTTAATTTATATTTCACTTAAGTTTCATTGAGAAAACAATAATAATTAGTTACTAGTCTAAACAAAACTGAGAAAACTTGGGTCTGTTTGTCTTTTATTTTAAGGTTAATGAAATCTTATAAAAATATAAGAAATCATTACACTAATAAGAAATTTGCAGTAAAACTGAAGGTTGAGATTCAAAAATATATTTGATGAGTCGTTTTATTAAATGAAGTAACCAATTTAAATAATTACGTTAATTATCCTTAGATCATTTACAGAGAAAATCTCTTTAATTAAAGATAAGAATGAATAAAGTAAAATATTTACTCCTCCAGAACTCGGCGGAAAGTGGGGAACTTCTCGTTTTTACACTTGGTTTCCTCTGCCTACCCTGCTCTATGTGCGGGATACAGCGTAAAGCTAATATAATTCGTTTTTTTTTTATGATAGCGTTCTACTATGAACGCGACGGTGGATGAGTTCGATTCCTACTCGGAGCAATGATTTATTTTGAACTCTCTCTCTCTCTCTGATAATAAGACAAAGCACAGCATTGAATGTCATATCACAACACGCAATGTCCCGAAAAGAGGACGGATATAGGGAACGAAGTATCTCAACAGTTAACACAGCATGGACAAAAAAATATTGTGCACTTCATTTTATTTAAATCATTTGTAAATCATTAATTTAATATAGATTCATTTCCAATCGTAGATATTATTTTCTAATAAATTACCTCAGCTTCTAAGCGAGATTTTATTTTCTCAAGAATACATCCGCTTGCCCACATAGCAGGCAGATAGAACCTAGTAACGTTTTGATACTCCGCTTTTTACCGAATACCGATTTTGAGACATTGTATATTGAGGGGCGGAACTCAACGCCGCGCTTTCTCTTTCTTGCTATGTTATAATTATTAATTAGATTTGATTAACGTTTTCTCATTAAGACCTCTTACTTTATATCTGTAGGTACTTCAACATCTGTATTCTTATCTAAAACGATCTCCTAGCCGATAGCTAATTTACATTAAGTCTGTGGGTGCACCGCCATCCATCACTGTTGACGTCGTTGTGTTGCGTTGATTTGGTTACAACACTACACTATTAGCGGTACGGTTTGTATCTAGGAATCTTTAGGAGAACGATGATATAAGATAAGAAGATAAAAATAAAAAAGAGGTTTTTTTTCGAGTAAATCTTTTGTTAATAATATAAAATTGTTCTATTTTTTAAATTATTATTTTTTTTATTAATAATAGACATTATATTAAAGGTGAATAAAAACTACCTAAGCATTCTCGAACTTCCTGTGAGAGATTTGTTATAACTGAGATAAAATTAAGAAAACAAAATTTCAGCTTCAAGCAATATTTTTACTACTTTTATATATTTTTGTATTCAAAATATATTTGATATTGTGAGCACTTTACAGTAGTACCGTAGTCACAGAGCACGTTTATGAAAATAGTATATCTTTTATAAAATGCAAATCAAAATATCTTATGAAATAAAGAGCTTAAACACTTTTTAAGTCCATTCATATAAAAATAATAAACCAAACCTTTAAAACGTAGAAAATATTCAAGGAAAAGTTCCAACTAAGTTAAGTTTAAATAAGTAAGCCCACTAGTTCCCACAGTACACGAGTATATTTCAAAGTTATTTCACACTTTTAACATTTTACAATGCAAGAGCAGAAGCATAAATAATTTTACTATCTCCCTATAGTCAAACATCAGGTTTTTAATTAAAATTTACGGTGGGCGTTAAAATATCATCCGTTGGACTACTTTCTTAAGCAGGTGATACGCATATATTAGATACGGTTAAATGTTTATCTTCGGGATTGGATGATAGGTAAGGACCTCACTGATCGTATGCTATACAATGCTATAGTGGTACTTCCGTTTGAATTATTTTTTTTGTTGTAAAAAGATAATAAATGTAAGAATAACATTTTTTTAAAGTAACTCGTATTAAAAATATAAACATTTAAAATGTTGATCTAAATACAATCATAATGTTTATTTTATAACACTTTTGGTTTTATTTTATTAAATAATATATCAAATATAAAAGTTATATAATATATAAAGATAGCTGAGGTCAATCGCGGCACAGGAGCACAAACGTGCAACTGTAAGCGTGACTGTTGGGGATTCGATTCCCTGTAAATATTAAAATACTTGGCAAGCAGAGGGAGGTCCAGAGGCAAAACGCGGCGTTGAGTTCCGCCACACAACACGTAATACCTCTAGAATTCGGCGAAAAACGGCTAACGTAGTGTCTTAATGCTAACGAAGTGTCTTAACATTAGGTTCCCCGATTCCCTCTATGTGCGAGATAAAGCGTGAAGCTAAAAAATAGCTATGAGAAAATATAGCGATATTTCCCAGTTAGCTATAAAACTTTATACCAAGAATTGGGATGGGACTAAATAGTAATTGATTGTCGTTATCAGATATGTGTACAAGTGAAATGGATTTGGAATGCTGTAAATTGTTTATAAGTGGGGGATTTCACTTTGTTTAGTACTTTAAACGGGTGTAGTGTCATAATGATGTTTAATTTATATATTTTTTTTATTGAATATTTTTTAACTATTTAGTTCAAGTATTTTGATTGGACCTTAAAGCAATGTTATGATAATATTTTTAATTTGGACTTTGAACAAAGGAAAGTGATCTGTTATTGATAATTTATTGTCGAAACTATCGTGTCAGAGTGGGAAACCCATTTGGAAAGAGAGCGGCGTTAAATTTCACCAACGCATTTATTGACAATACTTATAAATCAGGTCAGAAAAAATAGTAATTAGATAATATAGTAAATATTATTAATGAAACAAAATAAAGGTTAATATTTACATCCATTTTTATGTACTATCGTTAGTTAATTGAATGTTAATAAAAAATATTAAAATAAAACCATAATCCCTTTTGATTTACTGAAAAATCTCTTTATTATAAATCTTTTAAAACTTTCCTGTAATTTCATTAAAAACTATATTTAAAAATATATATTTATATCGTATTTCTAGGTTTTATAGTGCTTTTGATTTATATGATGAATCAACTGATGACTCATTTTAAGGTGATTCCATATAGGAAACCCACGCGAACGAACCATGAAATTTTTTAACGATATAATTCATTATATCGATATTTATATCGAATGTGTTATTTTTTTTTTTATTTGAATACAGGAAAATTTTAAAGATTTATAATAAAGAGATTTTTCAGTAAAACAAAGGGAATCCAGTTTTCAGTTTTATATTTTTCTATGAATACTCATCGAAATCGAATCGAATTCAATTTTTTTCTTAATTGGAGGGTCTTAATGATTTTTTGAAATATCGTCATTGGTGTTGTCCGAAATAAAAAAATATTTTAAAAATATTTAAAGTCACGAAGGTCTACAATCCGATTATACAAGTGGAAGTGTCAGCGCTCCTTTTACGGGAACAGCATATAGGGTTAAATATTTTAAACCTATACCTAAAGAAATTAATCAAGATATATGAACGGCTTAGATATAGGATTTTTTTTTCATTTTACGATGTTTATCCATACCTGTATTTCGTGTGATACAGTTACCAATAGATACCAATAACGTAAACACTACAGAACACGTAAAACTATAAATAACGTAAAATAAAACCACAGTTTTAACTACTCTATAAAAGCCAATACATTACAATACAATTTAAAAAAAAACCCAAAAATGAAAAAATGTTTTTTTCAAACAAAATAAATAACAAAATTGTAGTTTTAAATTAAAACGCCATTTGTCAAGAACGACACATGCACACATAAACGTATCAAAAGGATACCGCCGCACACGCCTCATTTCGAAATCGAGTCGTAAGTATTGGCAGCAAAGTTCAAAGTTGCTTAACCTTTAGTAGTATGTATTTACATTATTTGTATCTTTGCGTAACTCCGTCACACGAAATACAAGTATAGATAAACATCGTGAAATTAAAAAAAAATCCTATGTCTAAACTGTTGAGTTATCTTGATTAATTTCTTTAGATATGGGTTTGAAATATTTTACCGTATATGCTGTTTCCGTAAA
The DNA here is from genome assembly GCA_013421005.1 of Heliconius erato x Heliconius himera. Lineage (NCBI taxonomy): Eukaryota > Metazoa > Arthropoda > Insecta > Lepidoptera > Nymphalidae > Heliconius > Heliconius erato x Heliconius himera. The sequence continues at coordinate 47,653 of JAATLQ010037659.1, read as the reverse complement.
AGAAGCGCTGCCTCTTCCACCCTGTATAGTATATAAAAACAGATTGAAACCATCGCGGTGCATCGGCATAGAACACACTCGGAGGAATGAATTATTTTTATTTTCGCGCTCTGGTAACAAGACATAGCGCGGTGTCAAGTTTTGCCATTCGTCACGTAATGTCTCTTGTATATATTTTGTGGAAAGAGGAATAGAGTGTTCTAATACTAGGTTCCCCTTCTCCATACATCGTGAAGCTCAAGGTTAAATAAAATTCCCAAAAAATTATATTTATACTAACATATGAACGTATTTCTTGACTCATCTTCAATGACTTCTAAGGTTTCGAAGACAAAACTTAAATACAGTGTATACGAGTATGTTCGTCCACAACGATACATTTATAGCGGTATAACAAAATATCGTGACAGTATTGCATAAAATTCAAGTATAAAGCGTGCATTCTTGTAGCAATCAATTATTGGCAACTTTTGTTTTGTATTATAAAATTTTGTTTTCCACTAAAACAAGAGTATTTATTATACAGCTCGTGCTGTAAGCCAAAATTTATTCAGAATATATGTTTGTTATATTTTCTCTGATATTCCGTTACTCAAGCCAATGTAACAACTGTTTTTTTTTAAGTAAAAATTGGGAAAAGCCACGTGTACCAACATAATTATATATAAAATATTTATAAAATTTAATTCAATCACTATTTCCAAGTTCGTTGTATAAAATAACATTTATCTGCTTACTATTTTTAGCAATATAATTATATATGTTTTTGCTTCACCCCAATTTGAAGCCATCGCGGTACGGTGGCGTGGCGGTTACTAGTCAAGGAATTTCCCTCATTACCAGAACAAAGGTATGAAAATACAAAACATTAAATTTCCTCGAGTGAACAACGAACCCAGAAGTTGTCGAATTTACAGTCCCATGCTTTTACCACTGCGCCATGACTGGCCCAGACTGGAATTTTATTAAGGTAAGTTTAAATATTAAATAGACTAACTTTTATATACATATGTAGGAATTTACTATCTTTTAAGTATATTGACTGTAGCAACATTAAATTAAGTCTCGTAAGACTGCAATTTGAAAACAATCAGAGTTCTGATTAGATTTTCTCTCTATTTCTATCGGCATTGTCTTTATAAACAGAGAATGCGTAAAGACAACAATACAAACACAACACTACTATAGAAACGAACGCAACGCAACATTACATCGATGTAAAAAAAAACAACATAGATGAGAATTTCCAATTCAACTGCGAACAATAAAACCAGTAAAACAACAAAGAATGGCGTTTATATACGCGTACGGGTCAGGCCTTACCGATGCTGCTAAACAATGGGCCATCCGGTAACCCCGATATGGACTAGCGACACATTTGATGGGATCGTTTAGAATATTCAATGCAACTGCAATACGAAACGTGGGGCTGTTGCATTTTTTTCTTTAGATTCTTTTTGCATAATTTTTAATTTTGCTATAATAACCTAAAATAAATAGTCTTTTTTTCTTTTAACTAGCTGCATCGGTAAACTTTGATTATTCGGGCAAAAGTGAATTAAATAATAATTTAATATAATAATTTAATCCGAGGCCAGTCGTGGCGCAGCGGCACGAGGTGTGACTGTAAAACCGACTGGTTGTGGGTTCGATCCCCACTCGAGTAGGAAGAAGTATACAAAATTTCAAAAACAGGCAAATGCAAAAGAACGCAACGTGGCTTATAGCTGTGTTGTGTCGATAATACTTCGCTGCGTAGAGCCGTAAAAGATACGACCAGAAGACGTGTGTTTATTATGATAATGAGCACTCATTCCTAAGTAACCTACTTTCAGCTTACGCGTAACTTTAAGTAAGTGTAACACAAATTATGATATTTACTTTTTTTTTCATCTTCACGCTGTATACCGCGTGTAGCAGGGCAGGCAGAGGGAGCCAAGTGCTAAAACACTCCGCCTGCCGAATTCTGGTGGCATTGCGTATTGAGTGGCGGAAGACAACGCCGCGCTTTATCTCGACCAGAGCGAAGAAATGAAAATACTAAATATTTCATTTACTCGAATTAAATTCCAACCCACAACCAGTCGGTGATACGCTTCTGCTCTTGCGCCACGACTCACCTCTCAATATTTACATAGAGTTCATAAACATTTCTAAAAATTGTACAAATTAGCTCAAATGTAATTAATTTAAATGCTGTATATTATTAGACATAATGCCACGGGTGGCAAAAACCCTAACGTGATGATATGCGCGGGTTAAACATCCTCGCGTTCCTCGTACGGCCGTATCTAGAGGACGCATCAAATTCCAACACAAATAATTGTTCCAAGGATATCTTGCATTTTGGAACTCTAAATAACTCGACGAGGCGACCTGGCATCGCTGCGAAGGACTTGACAAACTACCTTGAGTAATAAATTATTTTTTGGCAATCCTTTTTTTTGTTGTGCTTTATTATCGTAATTACTCTTTGGAATTCGGATTCTTTGGATTTCTTTGTTAGTCCAGAATTCGGCGGAAAATGGGGAACGGAGTGTCTTAACAGTAGGTTCCCTCTGCCTACCATGCTGTGTGCTGGATACAGCGTGAAGCTGATTTAGTTTAATCTTTGGAATTATATATTATTGACAAAATTATTTGTGATTGATATCTGAATCTATTTCATTTTTTTTTGGATTTTGCTAAATAATAATTTTGTGTATCGTAAATTAATACTGTATCATGTACATAGTGCACACATAGTGCATGAATTTAACATCATTTTACTCTTTTTTAGAGGTTAACTATCGAAAATTATAGGCCAGAGTAAGCTGAGGGAACCAGATGTCAAAACAGTACGCTCCCTATTTTCCACTCTATATTCAAAACATTGCGTGCGGAGTAGCGGAACTCGACGTGGCACTTTTAATTTCCTCCTTTCCAGAGCCATTCGAACCCACGACCACTGTGTGGCCTTAGCTCGGCCTTAGCAGACGAGGTATAAAATCTCGACCCCGAAAGGCTCCAAAAGTAAAATTTAAACTCATTGTAACATACTTTAAAATACTCATCAGTTCTAATAATTATAATTCGGGAAATCCACTCAGTATAAGGGTTATCCCTAAAATTTTAATGGGCCATACTTCATACGCAAACTTGTTGGAACACTAAACTGGCTTATGTAATATATCCTTTGTTACGATAACGAGTGCTTTATTAAAGGATGCTAAAAATATAGGGTACCTAATTAGCCGGTGATCTTTGCCACTTTTAAAATATTATTAGCATTTAAATTTAATAAAATCCTTTGTACGTCGACTTATTCATTTAACAGTATTTAATGAGGAGAGTCGTGGCGCATTGGCATTAAGTGTGACTGAAGACGTGACGGATTGTGGGTTCGATTCCTACTCGAGGAAATGATAATATTTAATATTTAAATTTATTTCGCTCTGCTGTCGCGGCGTTGAGTTCTACGACTCAACACCTAATACCTCCAGAATTCTCCGGAAAATGGGGAACGGAATGTCTTAACACTAGGTTCCCTCCGCATACCCTGCTGTGTGCAACCACCTTGTATACAATCACAACGAACGTACTGCGCTACGATGGCGTGAAATTACTTATGTATATGTACGACATTAATAGGACAAGATGGTATTATAATTATTATCACCTAGATATTCGCTGTTTGCGGTTTCGCTCGAGTTCTATTTCCAATTAGCTTAGAGTCACTTTGAAATATAACTAGATTACTAAATATTAATATTAAATCTTGTATTGTTTTTCATTGCAGTTTTCTATGATATTTTTAAGATTTATTTTATTTTTATAATCTACAATCATTAATATTTTTGAAATTTTATAAGTTTAGAATTAGGTCATAAAAAAGCTTATTAATATTCTCTTTAAGTACTTTTAGACTACTCAAAAAATAGTTATATGTAATATTGAACTTTGGAAAGAGAAAGAAAGAGAAAAATTATATACGTTATTCTTATTCTTATTCTTATATACAATACTGTAAAACATCATTTAAATCCATTCAGTAGTTTTCACGTGAAAGTCGAACAAACATCTATCGTTACATCCTCACAAACTTTCACATTTCCAATATTAGTAAAATAAGATAGTAAAAAGCAAAGTTCTAAGAATAATATAATATATAAATTAAATGAAACCCAATCTCTTTACCTTGTCACTTCACGTCACCGAACTAGAAAATGTGTCCCGACTCTCTGGACCTTTTCCAAACTTTAACGAAAACAAAAGACGCGCAGATAACGAACTTCTTACACATTCTGCAAACTGTGAAACAATTTTCCGTTCCATAAAATTATTTTGGGGAATTCCTATACCTAAAATATTTTTCACCATACAATATGAATAACTTACATAGTAAATATGAGGCCAATGAGGCCAGTCGTGGCGCAGCGGCACGAAGTGTGACTGTAAAATCGACTGGTTGTGGGTTCGATCCCCACTCGAGGAGATGAAATATTTACTTAAATTTATATTTCCGTTTCTTCGCTCTGGTTTCGAGGCTAAGCGCGGCGTTGAGTTCTGCCACTCAACACGCAATGCCTCCAGAACTCGGCAGAAAGTGGGGAACGGGGTGTCTTAACACTAGGTTCCCTCTGCCTACCCTGCTGTGTGCGGGATACAGCGTGTAGCTGATTTATTTATTTTTATTTTTACATAGTAAATAAATTCATAAATAAATAGTAATATCCTTTGTCTTCGTGTATGTGGAAGCTCTTAAATGCAGTCAAATGAAAATGACTAAAGTTGTGTATAACACATCAGACGTTCTAAGGGTCCGAGGTGACTTCGACCGCCAGTGCAACGGATTACATTAAAACGATTAACGTTATCTATACTAATATACTAAAGCGGAAGTGTATGTTCGTTTATTTGTTTAAACGCTAAGATCTCCGAAACTATTGGTCGGATTTGTATGAAAGCTACATTCCTAAGGAGTGCTATAGGCTATATAATATTGCGGTTTAATTCTTACTTAGCATTATAAAATTAAATTCTAATAATTAGGAACGCCACTGTATTACTTTATCCGCGTGCGCTGCAGAAATAGTTATAAAACATTCAGTTTCATTAGTTCTAAAATAAAGTCCGTTTAATAAGTTTAGTCTCTGTTATAAATAAGTCACAGTAAGGCATTTTGTGAAAAAAAGTTAATTGCAAATTGTAAGGTGATATTTCACTGTTTTTTATTTAACAAATATATTGAAACTTACGAGCAAAAATTATTCCATCATCATAATATCATTATCGGACGTATATTTTTCAAGAAAACGTAAAATTAAAATAGTTTAACGCTCTGTTTAAGCTTAGGCTCTTGCCTTACCGCCGACGACATCCTCTCCAGCAGCCACATAGTGCTTGCACTTTCTCAGAATTATGAAAAATGATTGAAAGTATAAATTAAGATATTATCAATCTGTTGGTAAAGGTAGCATAATAAAATATTTCTAGGTGGTATGAAAGCGAAGCCGCGAATGGGCCCCTAGCCCCAGTATAATGAATGTATTACCCAACACAAAAACAATTGTTCAATTCGAAGCAGTTGTATTATTTGTTGTATATATTGATTTCATCAAAGTGGATATCGTTGGAATATTACTTAAATAGAACTTTTTAATAAAAGGACAAAGTTTAAATTTTATTAAAACACTTCTTTTCTACCTATTGCGACCAAATTAAAATACTAATGAATAATAATTCATTCCCCCGAGTGGCAATCGAACCCACAACCGTCGCGTAACAGTCACACGCTAGGGCCCTGCGCCACGGCGGTCTCTAGTATATTTTAATTGTAATTAAGTATCTACTCCGTCTTGCAATACCTCACTTGGTTGTTCACTTTCCGCCTACTTACAGATGTTATATAGTGGGTAGAGGGACCCTACACTTGTCTAATTAACCCGCGGACACATTTCAAAATTACAATAAAAAATAAATATCAAAGTTCAATAATAATTATAATTTCTGTAATATTAACATATTAATAAGTGAAATTTAAATGTATCTTTATGTTATTTATTTACATTTATATTTAAATTTCTTCGCTCTGCCGAGGCAAAGCGCGGCGCTGAGTTCCACCACTCAACACACATCAAAGTGGGGAACGGAGAGTCTTAACACTAGTTTCTTCCTCTGCGTATCCTGCTGTGTGCGGGATACAGCGTGAAGCTGATTTCCTAGTGGTAATCGAACCCATGACATTTTACGTTTACAGCCAGACCCTACGCTGCTGCACCACGACGACCATAATTTATACACGTATGTGAATTATTACAATTAACTAGAGCATTACGTGAATAAATACCAATTTTTAAATTGGACATGACATTTCAGAAAAATCTGAAACGGAAATTATTAAAGATGTATGCAAAAACTGAACGAACGCGACCAAACTAAAGTATTTACGTGTGCATATTTGATGTTCAGGTTCAATATTCAAAGAATACAACATGGTATACTTGTTTATTGAATATTTATGAAAGTTACATATTATGTTTTTTTTTTAAATATACATAAATAAAATAAATCAATCAGCTTCACGCTGTATCCCGCACACAGCAGGGTAGGCAGAGGGAATTTAGTGTTAAGAAACTCCGTTTCCCACTTTCTGCTGAAATCTGGAGGCATTGCGTGCTGAGTGGCAGAGTTCAACGCCGTGCTTTGCCTTGACACCAGAGCGAAGAAATGGAAATATAAATTTAAGTAAATAATATAATATAAATTTAAATATACATGTGGAAGAAAAAATAGAAAGATTTAAATTTCTTACGTAAACGAAGTGATAAGACCAGCATAACTCTGGCCTTGCCTTATGGTAAACCACACACCTGCCAATAACAAATGTAGAATTATTATATTAAAGGTATATAGCATTCATGTGAGAATATCGATAGAGTAGAGATCGATTATATAAAGTATAATCGATTTAAATAATCGAGCTAAAAATATCACTTTTAATTCTAAAGCAATGATATTTGTAAGCTTTTCCTTGAAATGAGCTTATGGTAGAAAGGTAGAAAAATACAACGTAGCTCGTGCAAACTGTGATTGATAATATTGATATGCAGCCCATAATCTACATGATATAACAGTAGATGGAACAAGGCATCGATCTACAAATTACATATAAAGTAAGAGAGAATAAACACTATAGTGGCGGTCACAGTTCGTTCTTGGTCTGATCTCAGCCTGTGAAAAATATTGAATCAGCTTCACGTTGTATCCCGCACGCAACAGGGTAAGCAGAGGGAACCTAGTGTTAAGATACTCGGTTTCCCAACTGTTCAAGAAATTCTTATCTAACTAACTAACAATGAGAACATTCCTACTGTCGTTCCGGTCCAACGACCGAGAACTAACTACGACAAGCACTGTAGTGTGAATCTCCCCTAAATGTTTTACAGTCGAACAATTATAATATGACCTTTCTCTCTGAGATGGAACCTTGGATGGAACCTTATTAGTCAGTTCAAACCCCAAACGTACTTAAAAGACTTACTTTGACAATACGTAACTGAGACTATATAAATAGTATCTTTTTGTTTTATATAATAACCTTCATGGATTCTTCATAGAACCTTTTTAATGTACAACAGTGAATGGGAACCCATTTAAGCTACAATATGGTTGAATAATTTGAAAATTAGTTAATATTAAGCATGTTCGACAAAATTAAACCTTATCGCCTAAATAATAAAGGTGAAAAATATTTTAGAGTAAAATTACAAAGCTAATTTCGAAATGTCGCGACATTCGGTCTGCTCACCCACGCTTTCATTCAAATATTTTGTTTGCATGTGTGTACTATATATATACATGGAAGCAGAATTGAAGTAATATGTAGATATTTATACCGCTAACAAGTACCTATCTGTGAAACAGCAGGTTGTTGCTGTCAGATAGAACAATTTATAGAAAATTGGCTTTTAAAGCACTATATATTAAGATATTATAGATTATATCTATATATTAAGATGGTAAATATGGGGTATTTATTTTTATCTTACCAATTTTGTATAGGTATCGTTGATTATTATTGAGATATGCAAACATTATCTGTAGAATTTCTTCAAATATATCATTTTTGTGTATTTATTTTTATCTCAATTGATATTTATCGTATAATTTAAGTTCATTATAATATTTGTACATGTCTCATTATAATATATCATGAAGAAACCTCGTAGGTCTAACTAGTTAGCCGCCCACGATGCCATCTGTACTTTATTACTTAACAGAATATTTTAGAATGATATCTATCTATCTACGAGTATATATAAAATATGTGAGTTTTATTTATACATCTTCAAATGCCACATATATTTACAAAAGAAACCCACCGATTAATTACAACTAAGTTTTACTACAAACAATAAATGTTTTTAATGAATAGTTGTCTGTTTGTTAAGACTAATTCTGTGGTCCATTACTGTTAATAGCCACTAACTACAGCTTGTTAGCCCTCTGACAAATGGCGGTGGCTCGGTGTTGCCCCAACAAATAAGTCACTTCACTCACCTTTCCAGTCTAATGATCACGCATTGTCAATAAAGGAACGCTCCAAGGCTCGGCGCACAGTCACAACACTATTCATGACGTCACATCGAACTCCATTCACAACCATCGATCACTAAATTCGTGTCATCGACAACACTAGCCGGACCTACGAGTCCTTCGGGCCTATCCTTATCTATGGAACACTGCACAGAGCATAAACCGGTCGCGATTTCGGTTGTATTTTTTTTTAGTTCAAAAAAAGCGTATATAGGCGCGTGTGTATCGTCGCGCGCGCACCTTTGAATGCGTGAAGCCTCTAGCGGTCGCCCCCGCGATTTTCGCGTGGGCGCTATCGCCGACGCTACCTCCCAAAGCGATTTTGCGTAATATATATCGAGTAATAAAACACAAATAAACTCCTCTCAACGTTTCAATGTACCGATCTGGACGACCATCGACAGCAGGGGACCGCTCGGAAATGGCGAGTTCTCTTTATAAGCTCATTTTAGAATTTTAAATGAGTATCGAATAATGCATCGGGCATAAAAAGCTATCGGCGGCGGCTAACAATATTATGTGGTGGTGCGTTGGGAAGCGACTTGTCGAGGAGGTCCATGTATGGAGAAACGAGTTCGTCTGCAGTCCCACACGTTTTGACTTTTTGCTGTGCAAGTGCTAGTGCTTACTTTGTCCGATTTACGTTGACACCCTGGGGTTCACATATGCAACTTGTTGCACAGTGGACATGACTAATGTGCAGGGGTCGCCCGGGGGTGGTCGCCGGTTGGGATGGAAGGAGCATTGTACGGTGGGTCGTGTGTTTGCAAGCCACGTCTTGGCCTGCTTCATACATTCGTAATGGAATCGTCGCCGCACTCGGCTTCCTAATTAGATGTCCAGGTTGGATTGCGCTAATGTTCCTTAACGCTTTGAGTGGCTGGAAACTCCGTGAAATGCGTTTAAGTAAATCAATATATGCTAGATTTGCTACACAGCTCACATTATTTACACTTTATTGTTCCTCTGCCTCTCCCATTAAAGAATAAATTTTATTTCAACACCTTAGTTGGTATTTAGATTTTCGACAGGCTGTTGGTATTTAGTTTTTAGCCATTTAGTTACCATAATAATTACATACATGAGGCCAGTCGCAGTAAAGGGGCACGAATGTGTGACTGTTACCGCGACAGGTTGTGAGTTCGATTCTCACTCGAAAAAATGAAATATTTAATATTTTCATTTCTTCGCTCTGGTGTCGAGGGAAAGCGTAGAAGTGAGTTTTGCCACTCAATGCCTCTATAATTAGTCGGAAAGTAGGGAACGGAATGTCTTAACACTAGACTCCCTCTGCCTACCCATGAGACGAGATATAGCTAGAAGTTGAAAAAAAAAAACATAAATATATAAACGTAAAATGAAATAAAATAAATCTATTTACATTACATTTTCATTAGCTACCAACGCGGCACAGCATGTGTCTATTTTTATTTACTTCACAACCACTTTACGAGGCCCATAAGATCCAAGTATTGACTGGAACCCTGTTGTGGCTGACCGCTTTACCATTGAAATTGATTAAGTTCTATTTATTTCAATTGTGTCATATGGTGTAAGCTAATTACTAAAGAAGAAAAAAGAACTTATATTTTATAAGTATACTATAAAAGAAAGTGCCTATTTTTTTAACTTCACTAACTTAACTTCACGCTTTATCCCTAAAGGGGTAGTCAGAGAGAAAGGAGCGCACAAACGCTACGGTCTCTACATACCTCTTTCGCCTCGTCCACTGTCTTCAACCTCTTCATACACGCCCTCCGGGGGTCCTCAGACTTTTTACGTGACCTTCCTCCAGTATCTTTGATACTGTGTTTTTGAAGGACAATCGAGGTCTCCCTCTACCTCTCTTACCACTTGCTTTTCTATTTCATAAATCTTTTTTACTGTGTGTGTGCCCAAATCAGCTGAGCACGTTTTCTTCATTCTCACCGTGACATTCTCTTCTTTCATATTTTTTTACTAATATATTCAAAATTATATTAATTATAAATGAAGCCACTGTGGCCCGGTGGCACAAGGGTGCGACTGCAATCGCGCTAGAATGCCTCGAAATTTTAGCGATACATCGTAACGCTATAAGTAAAATTTACTAAAATAAGTTATATATTCAATGAAAAGATATAGAATTTAGACTTTATTTAGATTATTATAATATTTTTACCTTTTAACTTCGACGCTTACAAAAGCATCAATCGATTGAGTTTTGCCAACCCTAAAGGTACGCGACGATAAAAGATCTTAATGTAGAGATATCTGACAGATAATGTAACTTTTTATTAAGATATGTTCCTGTAATTGATTGAGTAGTTTTAATTAAGATTTTTTTTTTATATTTACAAACTTTCAGCTTGAGGCTAGGGTAGCTTAATAAAAATAATAAAAAATAAAAATGTTAAATTTTAATATTCTCAATACTTCCTGTTCCTGTTTCTATATACTTTGCAGTATGAATATAGAGATTTAATATGGCAGTATATAATAACTCGAGTGAGAAATTAATAAAAATACTTACAGAAAAAATATAAGAATGTCATCAAATAGAATTTGTTCCCTCCACCATCACATATAAGCAGCAAACCCGATAAATGTTGAAGATACCATAATGTCAATATCATCCCAATAAAAAAAAAATTTTTACTTATACATAAGTGAAATATAAAATTTTAAAAAATGTTAAACTTTAAAATGTGTTTGCTTTATTTTCTTCGCAAGTGGGTCATATCCACACCAAGCTAGTGAATAAACGCTAGCAAAACAATCAGGACTCGAAACGTAGGGTGAATGCTGTTTGCTGCATACTGAATGGTGATTATATTATTCTATGAAGAGATTTGTTTCTGACATTGTTAATTAGAACTCATTAACAGGATATACACGAGTTAAATTGATATAACAGTTATTTTACCACTATATAAACTCGTAAGGCCATCGTGGCGCAGTGGCACAAGTGTGAGACTGTAACGCGACGGCTGTGGGCTCCTTCGACACTAATAAATTAGTTATTTCGTTAATATTTTTATTTCTTCGCCAGAACCAAGGTAAAAAGCCCACCGTTGTGTTCCGCCACTTAACACGAAATGCCTCGAAAACATCGGCAGCAAGTGGGGAACGAAATGTCGAATGTTTTGGTGTCAATTTCCTGAATGTTCAACATTCGCGTATCTGAAGTTATTTTCTGGGGAGAGGTAGGCAAAACTTTAGCTTTGAAAGATATGTTCGTGTAAACGTTATTTATTTTTCGGGTAAAAATCTATAAGGGGGGAGGGGGGTGCACCAGACTATTCTGGAGTGGACACCGCCCACTCCCCTTCCTAAGCCCATGATGTTTATGTAGAATATGAAATGGATGACTAATTAGACTTAAAATAAGACATGAAATTAGGTTTACCTCTCTACGCGCTATAAGTATAGGAGAAAATTAGAGAAAAGAAGTAATATAATACTGTGTTCCCTTGGTCTTACAAGTTCATAATGAAATATACTTTTAGTTTAAAACGTATACGTGTACTTCACTTGTTTTTGACTATTATTTACAAGTTTTTATATTTTTTGTGTAAGAAGACAAAAATAATTTACAATTTCTAAGAATTATAATTGCCGTAATAAAACTATCAGGCGTTTTTATTAACAGTTAGTTTTTTCTTATCTGCTAGCATACAATGCATTTTCAATTGCTGTGTGCGGGATACAGCGTGAAGCTGAAGTTGAATCTGAAGAAGTTTATACTTATAAAAGATAAATAGGTAGATATATACAAGTTTTTTTTATATATAATAACTTAGTTAATAAAATATTACCTTATGGTCTAAAAATATTGGCGGTAAGTGCATGTTTTACGACTCCAAAATATTTATCGATTTTATTTTCTAGATTTATATATCATATGTTTTACTAATAACTAAAATAACTTTTTAAAAAATTGCCTTTTTTATATGAAAGTATCTTTTTTTTATCTGTATAATTTTATTTCTATAGATTGAATGACAATACAATTTAATTAATAGATATTCAATATCAATTAACAATACACGGAAACGCTGCAAAGGGTTATGATATCGGAATTTACTGAATGCCGAATTACCTATGGCGATTTTGAATATTAAGCTTTACCTTTGCTTTTCATATCACGTTCTATAGTTCACTATTCACACTGTTCTATAGTTGATTATTCAAAATACGCATAGGCAATATAAAATAGTCTGAAATACTGTTTGCGGATTAATTTTAAACTTGCAATGATAATTATTTACTATTGTATAAATATGTGAGTAATAATCTAGCAAATAAATAGTAGCAGGCGCAAATGTGTGACCGTGAACGCGACTGGTTGTGGGTTCGACTCCCACTCGAGTAAATGAAATATTTATTTAAATTTATATTTCCATTTCTTCACTCTGATGTCGAGGCAAAGGTCGGCGTTAAGTTCCGCCACACAGCACGCAATGCCTCCGTTATTAGACGGAAAGTGGGAAACGGAGTGTTTTTACACTAGGTGGGTCCCTTCTTCAATGCTGTGTGCGGGATACGGCTTGAAGCTGATAATATAATGTAGGTAATTAAGCCAAATGCAATCCACATATGATATCTTTAAAATAAGCAACACAAATAAGCAAAAATGTTATTTATCAAATTGAGTAACAAAAAAGAAATAGCAAATTTGTCCTTCAGAAATTTTCTATTCTAAACAGTGGTTGGTATCTTTATGTGTTTGAATTTCTAACTAACTGTGCCTTTCTTTGTCCACTCGTGCTTGTTCAATGTTATCCGATCGAATGCTTCCAATGCACTGGCTCTGAGGAATGATCCTTCTGCTTAGTTAACATTAATATCGTCTATCGGTATAGATTTGTTCAATTTGCACCATTGCTAAGTAAAAATGATAAGGCGCCATTATAATATTATGTATCTTCTCAATCCAATGCTCAATTGCCTAGTGTGAATGGAGAATTTTCAAAAGGCAAGAGTTCGATTCTCACTGTGTTCAATTTTTTGTATATTTTTAGCAATTTCATTTTTCTTATTGCATAAATAAAAACTTTGAAATAGATTTTTGCTGCTACTTAAACAGATTGAGGTCAGTCGTGGCACAAAATGTGACTGTAAAACGACTGGTTGTGGGTTCCATCCCCACTCGAGGAGATGAAATACCTTAAATTTATATTTCCATTTCTTCGCTCTGGTGTCGAGGCAAAGTGCGGCGTTGAGCCTCCTCTCGGCAGAAAGTGGGAGTTTCTTAACACTAGGTTCCCTCTGCCTACCCTGCTGTGTGCGGGATACAGCGTGAAGCTGAACAGATAAAAAAACTATTTTATAAATAAATGTGAAATTATTGCTTTCTGTATAGGTTGTGGTATCTTCATAAATTATCACTACAATAAGAAACGTTAATACAAATGAAGTATGTTCCTGGTAAAGCACATTAAAAAATATCGAGGTGTGAGTTGTTTACAAGAAACATGCATTTGTAATCAAAATGTAAATACCTAACGCTTTGCCTTTATAAATTGAAGCATTCATAGAATACAATGTAATACTTATTTAATATAAAAATGTAAAGTCTTCAAATGTAAAATATATTTTTTTATGTATTTTGTGTAATCTTCTATTTATTTATGTAGTCCTAGATTATATTAGAATAGTCAAGTTAGCAACTTAAAGGATTAATGGACTCTTTAAAGAAATATGTATAGATATACCTATAGAAACTGCTTGTATAAAAATTCATTAAGTCTAGTTTTAAGGAATATCTAAAGAAATAAAAAGAAAAGAAATCTATTCCATAACAAAGGTACAGACCACGAGTATTTAGTGTAAGAAATAATAATAATAATAAAAAAATACATATTAAGTATGTTGCATACATGTATTACATGCTAAATAATAACGTGTAGGTAAATTTATTATTAATTACAATTTTTAATTTCAAACTGAATCAAAAACAATTAATTATATATATATATATATATATATATATATATATATATATATATATATATATATATATATATATATATATATATATATATATA
>JAATLQ010037659.1:16763-32947 GCA_013421005.1 Heliconius erato x Heliconius himera | reverse complement strand
TGGACCCTCGATAACTATAATATGTTTACTCATCAAACTATACTCATTACAAATTAAATAACACTCCATTGAAAACTGCTCAGTAAAGATAAAACGCGATAGTGTTATTTACTCTGACCCCACAACGACCCCCGATATTGGATGAGATTTTCGTCATTTCATGTGCGACGTGCGAATCGCATACAATGGCGGTTGATTTGTGAACGACAAAATGAATTGGTGTGTGATATTTGTGTGTCTGTTCGTTGCAAGTGCTCGTGCGTCGGGGAGTATGTGCCTTTTTTATTTATTTTGCCTTTATTATATATTTAATGTTGTGTTTTTGAGATCAGATATTCATTTTGATGATGCATGCACGTGAGGCAACACGTGTGTTAACGCGGTCTTGTGTTGTATTTCTCGATGGTTTTTGTTCTGTAGAAAATATTTAGTGGTTTTTTTTTGTCTTTTAAGCCGAAATTTGGCGACTGGATATTTAGGATAAATAGTTTATTTGAATTTTAAAACAAATTGGTAATATGAATAATAATTCAAGGAAATAGTCATTAGTTTAGTCCGTTTATTTACTCAATGATTATTTATTTTCTGTTCTATCCTTTTAAGTAATTATAATTAAATCCTTTGGTTAACCCCAAAGTGACTCTTACAAAGTAATAATACTACAACATATTTTCAAAATATTTAAATTCTACCTTAAGTAGTTATGTCAGTAAACCACTTATACTTTACGAAACAATTGTAGCTTTACTATAACTGATTGAAATTTGATGTAAATATGGCTAAATGAATATCATTAGGTATATTTTCTGTGGGTCATAAATAACTAACTTTGAGTTTGCGCTTAAGATAAAGTTTGAGTTTAAGTTTTATCTGCACTCAAACTTGATTATCTTAAAATTAATTCAAAATAAGTGCCACTGCACTGCGATTGTAATACGCGTTGTACGCATGGTAGAAATTTTATTTTACTTATTCTCATTATAGTACGAAATACGGAAAAGATGGTCAAGAAAATAATATAAAATGAAGAAACAATAACACGAACAATTTTCACACGTGTTCGTTTTTAAAATTTTCAATCGCCTAATACCGTTCATAGATATATCGCTAGCTTTATTAATAACTATACTTCTAACTGAAGAACTACTATGGGCGTTGGAAGGTGGAGAGCCGGGTGGGCCATGCCCACCCCAGAATAGTCTGGAGCCCAACCCAGAAATTTCATTTACAACAAAATTTACCCCTAAAAATTTACAAAAATAACGAGAACTACTTAATTATAAATTAAATTGTTCTACTTTATTTCTAAGCAAGTACACTTTGAAAGAAGATTAAACAAGTACCTACGTAACAGATATTGTTATCTTACGAATAGTTAGTTAGAAGTAGGGGTCAACTTGCTAAGGTCAATACCCAAAGTTTACGTTCATAATTCGTTGATTCATAAAGCTGATAACGTTTTTACTATAAACTGTTATAAAAAAAACTTTTATTTTTAAAAAAATATTTATTTGTACTAACATTGTATAGTGTACGCACATACATTTAGTTGTTTTAAAACGATGCAACAAAGTAAAATATATTAAATAAATACATCAAGTAGCTTTTTTCCAAGATTTGTTCGTTTCGTTCATTTTATGGACATACATCCATATTCAATTTTATTATATATAGACTTTGTTGCAAAAAATATATTTTTGCCATCATTTATATACTTTTACTGGACAAGATAATACAACAATTTATACTGCAGCCCTTGTCAAGTTTTTTTTTTAAATGTCATACTTTATTGTATATTTAATATATACTATTTTATTTATAATCAGTTACTGTCATATTCATAAATTGATCAAAAAATTGGTTCTCGTATATGGAAATATGTACTTATTTTCAAATAAGAATGTAATTTACAAATTTTTGAATCAAAATATATGGGAAACGTCGTGGCCCAGCGGTACAGCGTCGATGAGCGTTTCTTAACTGACCGTGGATTTAATTCCCATTGACTCGGAGAATGATAGTTTATTTGCCTCGTTCTCAGTAAGAAATCAAAGCACGGCGTTGAATTCCGCTACTGTACACGCAATGCTCCAAAATGCGGCCAGTAGCACTATAAAAAGAAATCCTTTCGTAAGAATTTCTGCCTTAAACACATGGAGTTTTCATTTGATAAGATAAATATACTTAGATATTTTACTACGTACAGTACCTACGTAGTAAAATATCTAAGTATATTTCCCTTTTTCTGTTTTATTAGATAACCAATTAACAGTTACATCTTTGTTATCCAATATTTTCGTACCAAAAATTATTTTACTTTTATTCCGACTAGTCGTGGCGCAGTAGTAAAATCGACTGGTTGTGGGCTCAATGCCTACTCGTGGAAATAAAATATTTAATTAAATTTATATTTTCATTTCTTCGCGAGTCGCGGCAAAGCGTGGCGTTGAATACCGCCACTTAACACGCAATGCCTCCAGAATTCGGCTGAAAGTGGGAAACGGAGCATCTAAGATGCTCCGTTTCATCCGATGCTCATTAGATTCCCTCTGCCTACCCTGCTGCGTGCGGGATACAGCGTGAAGCTGACTTGATTTGATGTCTTTTATTCCGACTAAGGACACCACAAACAGATCAGACACAAAAAATCGTAAAAAAATGAACAAACAAACATAGAAAATAAACAAGGCATATAAAATGGTTCCATAATGTTAGTATGTCACAGTTCGACCAATATCCGGTGCAAATATTACGAGATACAGATAACCGACATCAATAAGGTTAAACGGACATCAACTATGCACATGAAGCGTGCAATTAATTTGTTTATTTAGATTTATATTCGGTATTACAATTACATCCATTATTTAGTGCAAAATAGCTGGTGTAAGATAATTTTATGTCAGCTTCACGCTGTATCCCGCACACAGTAGGGTAAGCAGAGGGAACCTAGTGTTAAGACACTCCGTTCCCCATTTTCCCCCGAGTTCTGGAGGCGTTGCGTATTGAGTGGCGAAACTCAACGCGGCGCTTTGCCTCGACACCAGAGCGAAGAAATAAAAATATAAATGTAAATAAATATTACATTTTCTCGAGTGGTGATCGAACCCAAAACCAGTCGATTTTACAGTCACTTTTTGTGCTGCTGCGCCACGACTAAGTACAATTAGTTAAATTCCTTACAATATTCAGTAAAGTTAAAATGATAACCATTACAAATACATAACAAAAACATTAACGATTTCACAGAATCACATTGGAAATGAAAAATTGATAACAAGTTAACAACATGAGCCGATACGTTCTAAGTATTGTTTATAACTGACAAATTAACTAATGATTTTAAAGGGATAATTTAAGAAATGCATTTTTTTAGCTTTTCGCTGTATCCTGCACAAAGCAGAGTAGGCAGTGGTAACCTGGGAACCTTTCAGCCGAATTGTAAAGAGGAAATGTAAATATTAAATTATCTTATTCTCTTATTATTTTGTTGCCTCAATTAAGAATCGAACCCCCAACCTGTCGCGCTTAGTGTCACACTCTTGTCACTGGTCTCTTTTTTTTGCTAAGCTACTATGTTAGTAATAAATGGTACACAATTATGTAGATATGTACCCAGAATATTGTACGTGTATTTTGTTTGCTATTCCTCTGTTATGTGGTGTACAATAAAATATAATATTATTATTATTAATTCTACACCCTCCTATGTTAAACGTTTCCTTATATTAAAAACCGAACATGCGCAGGTCGGGCTCGCCCACCAACGGTTCCGTACTAAAATCTAAGGTCTGGTCTGGAGCTTTTTCTGAAATTCTGGCTTAACTAAACCAGAGCCCTTTCATTAGATACCTCACTTGAACTAACGGCCTTAATACCAAGTTTTGCCCCCCTTTTATGGCTTTTATTTTTTAGGATTTAACCACAAATGTACAGTTATCATATTTATTTATGAACACTAGCACTACCTATAGATGCTTGCTGCCAAATTTCATAATTCTAGGTCAACCAGAAGTACCCTATTAATTTTGATTCCCTTTATAGTGTCGAAATACGCGTTTTTTGCTATATAAACGGCCGTATCTTTTTTCTAAGTAAATATAAAAATATATTTTTTATCGGAAAATGATGGAATATCTATCACAACTCGTAATCTCCAAAGGTTCCTGAGACAAAGGGTCTTGACAGACAGACGGACGACAGAGTGATCTTATAAGGATTCCTTTATTTCCTAAAATGTACGGAACCCTAAAATGCACACAGGACTCACGAGTACGTAGATTTTATTGTTACTCCTTGCACTAGGGTGATTATTCCGTGTCGTCGGCTCTCAATACTCAATCATTCCGCATTCAGCGTGGATTTCCGTACGACAGCACAAGATATTCATATTTGTGCAATACATGTTTGTTAAATTATATTCAACGAATTTTTCTAAAAATTCTTTTCGGATTCGAAGCGGAATTTTGCATGTGTACTTACTTTTTTCATCTTCACGTTGGATCCCGCAGATTGCAGGGTAGGCAAAAGGGGCCTAGTGTTAAAACACTCTGCATTCCCATTTTCCGCTTAATTCTGGAGCCTTTGCGTGTTAAGTTCCGCCACAGAACAGAAGGAACGAACAGAGGAAAATGAAAAAAAATCAATGGCAATCAAGTACGCAACCTGTCGCGTTTACAGTTTGTGCGCCTTCGCCACCACTGGCATCAAGCTGGCAGATATATTTTTTGTAATCTATAATTATAAAAAGACTTGTGCTGACTGACTGAGGTAAGACGCACGCAGAGCCGTAACCGCTGATGGTAGAAACGTGAAATTTGGGCAGATGTTTACTTTCATATTCTGGACATCTACTAAGGGAATTTGAAAAACTTTAACCCTAAAGGGATGAAATAGGGGTTGAAAGTTTGTATGGAGAAAAAAAATAATCTATACTGATTTTTATAATATTTGAAATGCAGACTCTTAAAAATATTTCATTGAACACGTGTTTCATGGTTTTTAAGAACTCACCCCCTAAGGGTTCAAATAAGGGGTTGAAAGTTTATATGGAAAAATCATTAAATTGCCACCGATTTTTATAAAAAATTAAATTCAGACTATTAAAAATATTTTATTAAACACGTGTTTCGTGGTTTTTTAGAATTCACTCCTAATAAGCGGGCGAAGCCGCGCGCGCCCTCTAGTATTGCCGCGCCTACTAGTAAATAAATAATTGAGACCAGGCGGCGTGGCGGCACGCAATAACCGCGTGATTGTAAACGCGACAGGTTGTGGGTTCGGTTTCCACTTGAGGAAATGGAATATTTAATATTTTCATCTCCTCGCTCTGGTATCGAAGCAAAGCGCGGCGTTGAGTTCCGTCATTGCCACTTAACACGCAATGCCTTCAGAATACGGAAGAAAGTGGGAGACGAAAGTGTCATAATGTAAACGGAGTATCTTAATACTAGGTTCTCAGGTTCCCTTCGCCTACCCTGTTATCCGTGGCATACAGTGTGAAACCAAAAAAAATATAGAGTTCAAACAGAAGAAGCCGCCGACGAAACGCTACTATATACATAATATATAACACGTGATACGTGACACAGAAGCAAACCGAGGATGAATTCTTTATATCTTTGTGGAACTCTAACTAGTGTTGAATACATTTTTACCATTAATCTTTACCGTTGTCTACTCTGAGATTACAAGGGAATTGAGATGTGAATAATGTAATAGTGCCGTACCTACTATTCTTTTTCAGTATTTCATTCTAGTAGGTACCATTTAATATCATATCACAATTACATACTTGACGTTTACAGTTATCATTTTCTTTTTTTTTATTTTAAATCAATAAGGAATATCAGACGAATTGATGTAACTCAACGCCGCGCTTTACCAGTGCAAAGAAATATATAAAATATTTAAAATAATCATCCTCACCCAATTAAAAATCCAACCCACAAATGCCTCGTTTACACATTCCCACACTTGTGCTACTTCACTACGAAGGCCTTACCAATGTTACTATTTATAATAATTTAAGAATTAGTATTTACATGTATTTGTGAATAAATTTGAATGTTACATTTAGCTCAAACGTAAAAACAAGACCTAGTTTACGTGATTGTCATACAAACGATCCCGGTACGGGGCGTAATCCCGTACTAAACGCTCGTTTTCTCTGTTTCGGGTTAGCGTTGCGTAACAGTTATCCTTTCACTCGAGTAACTAACACCGAACTGATCCTTTGTGACAAGGGTGAGATAAACATCTCCAGAATTTTCGGATAGAAAACGACCATTCCGTTTTTCTATACATAAAGTTGGAAGGTTAATTTTCTGCAACTCCGCTTTGGCCAATAAATATTTACTTTTCTTTGTTTTTCGTTTCTTTTTTTTATTATTGGCTGATGTATGTATGTTGCCTTCCATTGTGTGTGTAATGGACAGCGAGAAAATTCACATTTTAAATATTAATTTCATTTCAACTATACTAGAATAAGCTTACAGGTTATATATTTTCAATTCAAGTAATAAAGAACAATACAAAATACATATGAAATAAAAATATTTTACTTTTAATTATCGTTCCATCACATGATGAACACATATCGGCAAAACTTAAAATAATTAAATTACAAATAAATTTGGTAATCAAAAAATATATTAATTAACTATAAGAGATACGAACGTTGTGAATGAAATTTCGAAATGTATGTTTTATTATGTATGAATTTGGTGCAATAAAGAATCTCAGTAACAAATATTTTATTATAATTTTTTTTAATAGTTTAAAAATATTTATAACTGTAAATTATTTATTATAATCAAATATAGAGGTCCAAAGCAGTTTATTTTAACTTCTAATCTTTGCTAAAACGCAACTCGTCCACTACTGAATAAACTGCAGCTAAATCAATTTATCCTTTATACATAAACAATGCGGGTCCGAGTGAAGCTAATGATGATTTTTTATTTAACGTTGTTAAGGAAAAGAATTTAAAAAAGATTATTTCTTAAATTATAAAAATGCTTCCTAAAATTATCAGTTAGTTCAATTTTATAGATCTACAGCAACCAAAATATAGTAATCATTTCCATAACAACACGCCGTCGTGGTGCTGGGGCACAAGAGTGTGACTGTAACGCATTTTCGTTTTGGGTTCGATCCCCACTCGAGGGTATGAATTATTATTCCTTAATATTTTCTGTCACCATCCTACGCAAAAGCCCGACGTTGAGTTCTACCACTCATCACGCAATGCCTCATTGCCATTAAAACTAGGTTCCCTCTGCCTACCTTACTGTGTGCGGGATACAGAGTGAAACTTTGATTTAGTTTTTTTTTATTTATTTATAAAAATCCAAATAAATAAATAACATTATTTTCGTTTTAAATTTCAGATTCATTGAAAGATCCATACATTTGTGGACCACCAACATGTGCAGGTAAGTTTTATTTTAATTCAATTCTTTTTTTTGACTGACACTCTTCGGCTAGTCCGAAGAGTTAATAAATAAAATAAATTTTATGTTATATCGTATTTAAAACAAAGAGCAACGCGCACCAGAGGAAAGTAGTTATAAAGCGATTTTTTCCGATATTATATTTGTTGTTTTACAAGGAGAATGAAAGATAACGCTATTTTGTTGTAAACCTGACGTGGGGGACTTTTTGTTTGTAACAAAACGCTAAACAATTCTATCTTTTCCACTATTTTTCAAATGCGCATTTAAATTATGACTAGTGACTAAGTTGGGGAATTTCCGCATATCTGTATAATTTTTAGCGTAGGATCAAATAATCTTAAACTTTGATATAGAGGAACACTAGGTTCCCTTTATGTTGCTTTGTGTGTTATGTCATAAAATATATTTTTTACCATTATCTACTATTATACTTATAAATGTAATGATTAGCGTGACCAGATGTGCCGTTTTGGACGGGAATGTCTCGTTTTTCGTAATGGCACTCAAATTTTGTCGGTCGAATCATGTGTCCTACACACCACTCTAAAAAACCAAAAAGTTCCTCTAGAAATATGGAAAAATAAAATGTTTCTTTTTTAATACAATAATGAAAACTGAAAATTATAAAACCGATGTTTCATTTTGAGCCGAATGGTCACGTTAGTCGTGATCAATGTATGGATGGATATCTGTGGATTTATGAAATGTCATTGTCACAAATGATGGGATGCGCAATCAATCCTTCACTTGTGTCATATTGTTATTGTTTTGTAAACAAACAAAATTATATAATTCAATAAATACATAAACGTATTTAAATAAATAACATATCATGTTTTGAGTCCATAATATAAAACCTCTTATTATATTTCACAGATTCTGAAAAATTTAAGTACTTAACACCAATAATATACCACTATGAATATAAAGTGAATGTGGAAACTTATTTTGCCGGCTCAAGCAATAATCGTTCCACTTTAGACGTAAAAACTGAAGTAAGTAATATATCCGAAATAAAAATTCTAAATATTATAAATTATAATATTCATTATAAATTCAGAGATATAAAAAAAATCATTTATAATTCACAGGTTGTAGTACAATTTATTAAACCATGTGAAGGATTGCTGCAGCTAACTGATGTTGTGCTATTAGATCAAGATGAGAATTATCCTGTCGAAAGAGCTGAAAAATTCATTCATGCTTTATCATTGCATGACCTCAGGTATGTATTTTATAATCATGATCACTAAAAACATAAATCAAATTATCTTATTCAGAACTTTGGCATTATTAGTTTTCTCCTCTTACTACTTTAATTTTGTTCAGTTTAATTCTTAATTTATGGTGCTTCGAAATAAATTTTCTTTACTTTACTTTATATATGGAAATTTTAAATATGATATAAATGTCAGTAACATTTTATGTTTAAGTTCAGTTATTTATTTCTAATACACACTCAAGCATACTTTTTTGAGCCTAAAGGATGGTGTTAAAATTATCAGTTAAAGGTTGTAGTTAAAAAATCATAAGTTGGATTTGGGCTTGCAATCATCTTATACTAAACCATAAATAAAAAAAAATCTTCACTTTCAATAGAGTTTCATGTTTAGCCCTTTATATTTATATATAAGCTTGCATAAAATGATCTCATTACACTCATCTTTTCTAAGCCTATCAGTCTTACCTGTCAGTATGTATAAATAAAAGAAATATATTTTTTACATTTTACATATTTATAATAGGAATAATCTACTAAGTAAATCCTTACACAATTTCAGGTTTTCATTCCATGATGGAATCATATCTGAAATTTGTCCGAATGAATTGGAAGAAGATTGGGTGCTCAACTTTAAAAGAGCCATACTATCCCTCTTTCAGAATAGCATGAAGAGATTTGACATCAATTTCAAAGGAGTTGAGGTAAAGCATTTATAGAGAAGATAGTTTATGTTTTTTTTCTAAATAATTAATAATCTAAGGTAAAATTAATCTTGTAATTTATTAATAAGGTTTAATCGATTAAATACATAATTTTAATTATTTTTACTATATCATCATACCTTTACTTTGTATCTGCTCTATGCCTATGCTTAATAAAAAAAATCATTAATATATAATTTACTATTATTATTAACAGCAAGATATTCATGGGACATGTAATGTAGACTACATAGTGAGAGGACAAGAGAATACTAGTCTCATTCTAGTGAAAACAAGAGATCTATCTCAATGTACAGACAGATACAAATATATGTCCATATTGCAAACTGTGAGATATGATTTTCAAAGTGTAAGTAAAAATCAAGTTTATTTCTTAAATAAGTCATTGTGGGGTAGAGCAACAACATCGGAATGTAAAAAAGATATTTGTAGTCTGCTTTCATAAAAAAGTGCAGTGTTTAGAGCCGCAACTGAACATGAAATTTGGTTTGTAAGCAGATAATGTCATATCTTAACTCTGGGAGCATTTTGTCTTGGTTCTTCTAATTCTTTTTACCTTGCCTTATGCAAGACAAACCATAAAGCCAAAAAAATACTGATTTCTTTGATAATGCACTTATTATTTGTAAAAATTAAAGCTAACTCTTAAAAGAAAATCAATCAATTTAAAAATTATTACATTCTTACCATTTGTTGACATGTTATGTTTTCTATATTTACACTTCTATGCCTTGCAAGATGTTCTAAGAAGAGCTATTAAGGAAATTTAACTTTACTTTTTGCACTATTATAAAAAACTATGATCTTGAAAACTTATCTGTTCTGTTAAAAATAAGTACTTAAAATATGTATTTACAATTGTTTTAAGTATCATAAATAACATAATATAAATGTATAAACAAAAACATATTATCTTATAATTTTTTTGCAGAAATTTCAAACATGGCCTGTTCTTAAATCAGAAAGCAAATGTCGAATATCAGTTGACCATCACATTTACAAAACGGTTAATTGTAAAGAGAGACATTTATTTGAGCCCTTCTCGGGGAAGAACTCTGGTGCTATGACCACTGTTATACAAGATTTGACATTGATAAAAGAAGTTAATAAGACTGGAACTGATACTATTTATACTGAAAATAAGGGTAAGTATCTGTTGCTGATGCAGATTCTGACCGTAAACACGACAGTTATGAGTTCAATTCCCTCTTATGGGATTAAAAATTATTCATTCAAGGTTACAAGAGCATGGCACACAATATCTCGATTATTTGGCAGTGTGTGGCTAAGGGAGTGTCTAAACACTAGAATAAAAACTAAATTAGAGAATACAGCATCAAGTAGAAAGTCAAATAACAAATGATAGTATCATACATTTTCCTTATGTAACTAGAAAAGTAACTAGAAACAAGTATTATATGACGACCTTTGACTTGTTAATTTTAAAGACATTGGATCATAGATGACGAAATCCGACCGAACTTTTATTTTATTAGTTCAGAAAAATAAAATAATTTCTATGTAATTATTGTTTCTAACAGAATTCGAACCCAATACCATCGAGTGAACTGCCAGACACTCTTCTATGATGTCTATGAATTTAATATATTTATTATGTTGTTAGTTCTCTATAATAAACATTATTGCTGTAATTAGGACAAAAACATAAAAACGATACTTTTAAAATTTGTTTGTTTCATTATTTATTTAAATGTTAAACTATTTTAGACTTTAACTCTGTTTGATAAACTTATATTTAACTTTCAGCTTGGACAGTTATACAGAAAAGGTCAAACATTCTCCATCATCACTCTCCATATGGAAGATCAGATACTGGTGAATTAAAATCCGCTAGAGATGTATTAAAGCTGTTATGCTTGTAAGTTTTATGTTTTCTTTTTCAGTTTCATATTTTAGTTTTTCAGTTTTATAAGCAGAGAAATCTAGTATCAAAACATTTTAGCTTCTGCCTGAATTCTAAAATGTTCTCGTTGGCTGATGAAACTGAAAGCCGCAAAGCAGAAAATGAGAATAATTTACTTACATAC
Organism: Heliconius erato x Heliconius himera; assembly: GCA_013421005.1. Taxonomy (NCBI): domain Eukaryota; kingdom Metazoa; phylum Arthropoda; class Insecta; order Lepidoptera; family Nymphalidae; genus Heliconius; species Heliconius erato x Heliconius himera. Next base: position 21,498 of record JAATLQ010037659.1, on the reverse strand, counting down.
ATTTTACTTACATTACATTTATAAGTAGACACTGCCTTACTGCAGGGGGCGCATTTGCCGCCGACGATACCATCTCAAGCAGCTACGTAGTGCTTGCAGTTTCTCAGGAAAAGAGCCTTTTCCCTACATTCCGGTGTCATTGTAAAAGCCAATAAGCCTAACACCATTAACTTCAAGTTTTCCTCTGCTTACCTTCTTATGCGCGAAAATATATTACGAGTAATATTTTACAATTTAAATGAAAATTTCAGAGTGAAACCCAATTCCGATGATCAAGCGTCATCAGTAGATGACAACATGGACAGCGGGTCCACTGTGGGTCTGTGGGGGAGGCTGGTTCGGTCCGCCCGCAAGCTGCACCACCCCGCGCTAGCGCAACTACTGGCGAGGGCGCCCACTTTGTGCGATGGAGCTTCGTGAGTATTAATATGCATGTATTTACTAATATCATATGGTTTAAGTGTTTTGGGTATAATTGAAATTTGATTTATTAAGGCAAGCTGTGGGCCATGTATATCACGCTACAACCAATTAAGGTTTTTTAATATTGTTTCACTATAGACGCTTTTTTTGCTAATTTAAATTTGTTATAAAATACAGTCAATCTATTTTCAGTCATTTATCATTTAATATGATTATTTTAATTAATAAATGTTAATTTTAGTTAATAATGTTACTTTAGCACCATGATTATCAAACGTCCTAAATAAATTGCCGTTTGAAATCGAAAGAAAAAATAATATGTATAAAATATCGCTCGTGTCTATCAAAGTTACCCAGATTGACTGTAATGCATTCCGTTTTAATTGCTTGCATCTGTTTGTTGGTGGTTTGATCTTGATAGAGGTGCTAAACTTTTTTAATTAAATGCCAACGTATGTCTTAGTGGTCAAAACACGTACAAATTTTTCTTACGTTTTCTAATAATATTTTTTATCTTTATTAATATTTTAAAAAATGTTATAAATATCTTTAAATTTCTCAATATTTTGCCCACAGAAAGCACATATTAGACGCACTGCCATACATAGCGAGTACGGGGTCAGTGGAGCTGATCAAGAACATGATACTAAATAATGAAGTGAACAAAGATATTAGACATGAGTGGCTTATGTCGATGGCAATGATACCACGGTAAGTAAGTAGATTTAGTTTAGTTTACGTTTTTATTTATTTTTTTGATTTAATTATTAAAAGATGAATAGAAAATTAAATGCATAGGCAAAGTTAATGTAATAAATGATATAATTTAGATTTTTAATAAAATTACAAAAAGAAATCTGCGAAATACTGTATATAGAAGACTCGAATTTATACATATTCACAAAGAGTTCCCCACGAACTCAATTTTCTAGACATTATATGGTGAGTGGCGGAATGCCGCGCTTTTGTCTTATCATCAGAGAGAGGAAATGAAAATGATGAATTCTCTCAAATGGGAATGTAGTACAAAAACATCTCGTTTACATTCAGGTTTTGTCCCACTGCGTCACGAAATCTCGAATTAAGAGTTCACGCTGTATCCGACATATAGCATGCTATAGCAGGCAGAGGGAACCTGGGAACCTAGTGTTAAGACACTCCGTCGCCATTAAGCACTTCCGTTACCCACATTCCGCCGAGACATTGCATGTTGAGTGGCGGAACTCAAGGCCTCGCTTTGCCCCATTCCCAGAGTGAGGAAATGAAAATATTTTATATTTCATTCTGCCAAGTGAGGGTTGAACCCACAAATCACGCTTCCCACAGTCGCACGCTTATGCCCTTGCGTCGACAACGGCCTCTCGTATGAAGAGAATATGTTTTTTTTTATTTAAATAATTCTGTTTTCAGCCCCAAGAAAGAAATGTTACAAAGTATGTTAGAGCTTCTAGAAAAACAGAAAAATGACAAAGTGATCAGTTTCACAGTGTCCTCCATGTTACATTCTTACTGTAAACACAGTGGCAAATCGCGTAAGTATCATCATCTTTTTTTAGATTCAGCTTTTCCCGCATAGTACGATAACCCCTACTAACTAAGTCTAGTAGTTATACTAGACTACATAAAAGGGGCCTAATGTAAAGAGACTCCGTTCCCCACGCACCGAGACATTGAGTGTTGAACGGTGAAACTCTACACCCCACTTTGTCTTTTTACCAGAACGATGAAATGGAAATAATTAATTCCCTCAAGTGGACATCGAACTCACAACCGTCACGCTTACAATTATACATTTATTTCGCGTCGCCTCTTTACTATTGACTCTCTCTCTTTATTCTTTACTATGCGAATATAAAAGCACTATAAACCTTTGGTTAACTCTTAAGTTGATTCTGCATTAAAATGTTTATTTAATATTTTTCAGTTCGAGATTGTTGTGAAGAAGAAATTCCAATAAAAATAATAACAGAGTTTTACAATATTATCGTTGGTATAATTGAAAAAGGAGTTCCGAGTGAAAGGAGTGACAGAGATGGTGTAAGTCTAACTCATGTGTACCAATAAGAGCTTTAAGAATACAAACATTAAGAATACAATTTATTATTTTATTTTTTTGTATCACAAAGTCATTGATAGACTTTGTCGAACATGAGCATAAAAGATCCTTAAACCGCCACATTCGCGCATTATAATTTTATATTAGCCATTCCCTTCTTATATTAAGAAAAGTAACTTAATCTCGTTGTCACCTTTTTAGCCTTTAATTTACTTGAAAATTAGCGCTTTGTCTTACTACAAGAGCAAGGAAATGAAAATGATTTATTTTGCCAAATGAAACTCATAACCGTCGCGTTCTCTGTCAGATGCTGTGCCGCTTCACCTATATACTATATACTTTTAAGACTCAATTTATACAATGTAAGAACATTTGTTACAGTTGGTAATAGCTATAAAAGCTTTGGGCAATATAGGAGGATTTAAACAAGAAATCAGTGAAACATTACTAAGCATCATAGATAACTCTGCTATGCCAGTATCAATTAGACTGGTGGCCATTGATGCTTTTAGACGCACGCCCTGTGACGAAACTAGGTAAGGAATTATGGATACTAGAAAATGAATTGTCGCGTACAATACGGGTTGCCATAGCAACGTGTATCTATATATGTATATAAAAGAGCAGGAATTTTTTCAAGTGTAGGGTAGTGTATGTTATATTTATATTATTAGTTTTATGTTTTTTTAATGTATTGTTTAAAAAATATTTATATTTTGCACTTCTATATAAACTGTTGCTGTGTCAAATGTCATACTTTTCTATTCGTACAACTTTCGCAACTAGGATACTCGGGAAGTTTATGATTGATTTGAAGCTAATGCTTGTTGTAACAATCGTTTAAAAAGTGCAACTGTGTAATCTCTTCTGAACCGGTCGTAGCTGTCTGTAAGACTGATCGTATTGGCATTTTTATGTAATTAGGCGATTCAAAAGTTCTTAATTGATTAAAGAATTTTCGCTTAAAATACTCTTTTACCGAGTTTAGCTATAATGGTTAAGATAATAGAGTGTATTGACACTCTGCATATCTGAGAACTTTGTTCCACACATATTCGTCATGTTATTTTTATATTTAAATTGTATAATTAATTTAACAACGTGAATAACAAAATATATATTTATGTAAATAAAATAATACAATAAATAGTTTTGGCTACATTGTTTTGTGTTGTTTTTAATAGATTATTAATTATTTCATATTTCAGAGAATACTTTCTAGAAACCTATAGAGCCAGTTTAGTCGATGTTGAAGTTCGTATTGCGTCTTACCTACAAATGATGAAATGTCCCAATCTCAGTACTATTAGAAAGATATTCCTCACTTTGAAAAACGAAAAAGTTAATCAAGGTAAGAGAAAATATATGTTAAGAGAATTTGCATTTTTTTTTTATTTAGACATCTTATCTGTTTTATATATCCGATTTGACGCTTTTGAAATGTAAATAATAATTGTTATAATAATTTCAATGAGTTCGACTTCATAAAACTTGTATTTAAATGTTAAAAATTACTTAATTCTGGTAAAGTTTAAGTTGATTATTTTGTCACCCACTATGCTGTATATTCTAAGTACAGCGGGTAACATCGAAAGGAGCCTTCCTCAATAAATGCACTATACAATACAAAAATATTTTTTTAAATTCAAACCAGTAGTTCCTAAGATTAGCGTATTTAACGAAACAAATTCTTCAGCTTTACGATATTAGTATAGATAAATTTTAACCTGATATTTATTTATTTTACAGTGGCAACATTCGTATGGAGTCATCTAAACAATCTCGGTCAATCTTCTCTACCGTCTCGTGTGGAGATACAAGGCCTGCTTTCGGGCAACACAATGCCGCAATTAGAAGATAATCCCGATTTTAGAATGTTCTCGAGAAATTATGAACAGAGTGTTTTCTTTGATCAGTATAATGCTGGTGAGTAATATAGAAAACTATAACTTCAAATTTTATATTAACTTTCGTATGAAAAAATTTTTTTTTGTCATAATTTGAACTTAAATTAAAAAATTAAATTAGCTTCACGCTGTATCCCGCACACAGCAGGGTAGGCAGAGGGAACCTAGTGTTAAGACACTCCGTTCCCCACTTTCTGCCGAATTCTGGAGGCATTGCGTGTTGAGTGGCAGAATTCAACGCCGCGCTTAACCTCGATACCAGAGCGAAGAAATGGAAATATAAATTTAAATAAATATTTCATCTCCTCGAGTGGGGATCGAACCCACAACCAGTCGGTTTTAGATCGGA
>JAATLQ010037659.1:0-16663 GCA_013421005.1 Heliconius erato x Heliconius himera | reverse complement strand
TATATAATTTGAACTTACATCTCTTAAAACGAATTAAAATTTTATTGAATATCTGAACCATCAAATAATTTTTCACACATTTTTACAAAGAATATTGGAGGTAATAAATAAAATCCTTATTTGAGCAAACGTCCCCATTGTAATTTTAACTTAGATTTAAATAAAAAAAACATTACATTATTTTTTTGATTCTTCACTGCCACTGTACTTATTCAATGTACTATAAATAAATATTTTTTAAAAGGTGGTAATTATGAAGCCAATGTGATATTTTCCCCCGACTCGTATATACCGAGGTCGGTGTCTCTCAATCTCACTGTGGACATGTTTGGAGAATCTATTAATTTGTTGGAGGTAGGTTGTGTAATTGATTAGTGTAACTCATATGTTTTGATAAATATATGTTTGTGTGTTTATATATTATATTTAGTAATTGAGAAAAAATGTTTCATATCAGAAAGTATTTCAGTAAAATACCAACTTTCACAGTGGCTAGTCATGGCCGGCGTGTGATTGTAAACGTGACAAGGGGTTCAATTCCCACTCGAGGAAAAGAGATATTTAAAATTTACATTTTTTTGCTGTGGTACCGAAGCAAAGAGTGGCGTTCAGTTTCTTCAGAATTCGGCGGAAACTAGGGAGCGAAATATCTCAACTATTGACTCCCTCTGCTTAACCTGCTACATGGGGGATACAGAGCGAATCTAAAAAAAAACAACTTTCACTTATTTACTGACAAGATATTTCATGGAAGATATGAATAATAGAACATAAAAACACAAAAAAATAAAAATTAATTAAAAACATTTAAATTTTTGATATTTTTTTTTAATGATTTTTAATTTAATTAATGTTACTTATATGTATATTTATTGCCTAAATCATGACATATGTAAAATTGTAAAATATAATTTTAGATTAAGGCCCGAGGTGAAGGTTTTGAAAGGTATTTCGAAAATTTGTTTAGCAACAATGGTCCCTTAAGTAAAAACAAATTAAGGGAAAAAGTTAATAAACTCCGTTTTTTACGATCTACAAACGAAGCTGACGAAGTCCAAGAAAAAGTCGATAATCTGGGATATAAAAACAATGCTTTAAAACATCGATATCCAATGGCTGAATTGGGATTTAAAGTTTTTGGAAATGAAATTTCGTTTTGGAGTGCAGAAGGGGATGAGGAAATAAAGAAATCGTTGGAAAGGCTAAATCCGAAGTTACGAATACTAGAAATTTTATCAGGAAAGGTGAGGAAATTTTGTTTATATATGAAGAGTCCTGGTAAATTTTATTTTTTCACATATGTTTTGGACATAATCATAACACATTTGTTGTACTACCAAAGAATTATGTTAACACTTAAAATATATATTTTGTGGAAATATCTGACTACAAAAAGTGAGGAAAATAAAAAAAGCTCCTCGAACAAGACGCAATGTCAAGAAATAGATTAATTAAACATTTATTGCCTCAGAAAATGCAACAGATATAATAACACCTGCCTTAATGACTCGAAATCTATAAACAGCATCTGACTGTGAACGCGGCGATTGTGATTTTAAGTCTCCGTTGAGGATTCCTTTATTTGTGTTTCCTCTTTCTACAAGGCAAAGCGCAGCGTAGAGCTCCGCTTCTCAACATGTGGTCTAACGGTTCGTGAGGATCGGAAAGTCTTAATACTGGCTTCCGTCTGCCTACCCTGCTATACGCGGAATACATCATGAAACTAAAAAAATCTGTATACGTTAGTTAAAACTAACTTTTATTTTTTTATTTTGCAGGAAATATCATACAATAAAGCATCGTTATTCCTAGACACGACGTTTTCAGTTCCAACGGGATGTGGTCTTCCATTAAATATGAACTTAATGGGAACGAGTTACGTTGACACCAAAATGTCGGGAACAGTCGTAGATAAATATACTCAATCTGGTAACTTGGATTTTGAAGGAAAAATACGTCCTAGGTATGATGTTTGCTTGTTTTTTTTAATATGTTGAAAAGGTATTTGGAGCTTGGTTAAAAATATTAGAATTAAATTAAACTATATTTTTTGAATTGTTATTAATGTTTAATATAATTATTGGGCGTTGAATTCCATCACTCAACATACCAGGCCTCAAAAATTTGGCGGAACCGAGAACGGAGTGTCTTAACACTGTTCCCTTTGCCTATACACAAAAAATATAAAAAAAATATATGTTTTATTAAATTCCAGTGTAGCAGTAAACATAGCAGCCACAATGAGTGTATCAGCAGGTTCATTAGCTTCCAGTGGAATAAGGCTTTCTTCCAGATTATATACAGCCACTGCATTGGAAGCCAAGTTATCTATACGTGGTATCGGACTTCTACGCTTAGATTTATCTCTGCCTAGAGATAAACAAGAGATTTTCGCAGCTAAGTAAGTACTTTTGGTTTGATTTTCAGTAAAAAAGTTTTTTTATGGAATAAAAATATATCTATTTTACCTAAGTATTTAATAACATGAACATACAGAAACCTAATATATTTCATACAAATTAAACAGATCTGAACTCCTCATACTACACGGAGACCAAGAGTTACCACAACAAGGTCTGAACAAGAATAGAATAGAACAAAACACCTGTAGCTGGACGACTTTTGATAAAGCCATTGGAATTAAAGTGTGTGCTGCGTACCAGGTATGTTATTTTTTTAATCTTTACGTTGCATCCCGCATATATTATGGTAAGCGGAGAAAAACCAATGATAAAACCCTCCGTTCATAAAATAAAATATAGTTAGGTACAAAGTATTGGTAATAGTTATAAATTTACAATGGCCAGGCAAGTAAAGCATAAAAAAAACAAAATCAGTATCCATGTATTATATATTCAAAAAAAATTATTTTCGTATTTAACTTGCTCTATAGATAAACTAGTGCTAAGGCACATTAAACCATTTGTTCATTTGACAGACAAAGAAAATAAGTTTCGATATTAAATATTTTAAAATCGAAAATAAAATTATGTAAATATTTTATGGTTTCACTTCAAATAAAAAACCTAAAAATATAAATAAATATAGTTTTCTGTCACAAGTTTATTAGAATTTTTGTATGGCACAGTGGTCAGAACTTTGAGCACGGTTTCGAAAATGCAGTGCCAGTTCGAGTCTTGATGCTTTTAATATATTTTGCTTTGCTTAGTGTAGAATAACATTTTTAAAAATACTTAAAACCTTGTTATTTCTTTTAGTTCCCGAACATGACAAATCTTAGAAACGCACCATATTTCCTAATGAGCGGACCCGCCAAGTACATAGTGTCTTTAGAAAAAGCTGATCCTTCGGCTAAAACCTACGCTTTCCAATATAAATGGGAAAGAAATGAAACTACTGACGTATTAGGATTCTCATTTGACACCCCTAATAGCAAGGTAAGTAAGTCTAAGATCTTTTTTCTTTCTTTCTTTCTTTCTTTCTTTCTTTCTTTCTTTCTTTCTTTCTTGTCTTTATTATAAATCTACCGAAAATAACATTAATATTGAACGAATGTTCGAAAAGAATAATTTTCTTCTTAATTTCTCGTAAAGTTAACATATTTGATCTTCCATAATAATTATAATTAATGAAATAACAAAAAGTATACCTTTTAGCGTTACGCTTTTTCTCGCATATCCCATATACGCGCATTTAGCAGAGGAAACATAGTTTTAGGACACTTTATTTCCCTCTTTTTAAGACATTGCGTGTTGAGTGGCGGAGCTCAACGTCGCACTTTCTACAATACAAATATAACTTTTTTTAGGAAAAACGAATGCTAAATGCGTTACTTAGCATCTCCAATGCATCGAGCACAGCATCTTTAACTCTACAATCATCAGAAAGTACAATTAAAGCTAAAGCTTTATATAAAAACTATCCATATGACAAATCCGTAGAAGCAAGTCTAGATGTGGACGGAAATAAGCAATTCGACACAGTAATGGCGATAAAACGACATGATATAAAATACGGTTTTGTATGGCTGCCACATGCCTATTGGGTTATTAATGATGCGAAGATTGCTGAATTGTCTGGTATGTTGTTTTTTTTTTCTATTTTTAATCACTTTTAAAGTACTTTACCAGAGCATATATTCCGCTCACAGCAGGGTATTAGAGATTTTGATTTGATTTTTATGTAACTACTATATAATAAATGCAAACACGCGATGATTGCGTACTCGAAAAATTTATTAATTTAATTTCCAATCTCTTGAAAATTCAAACCTCATGGTTAAGTTTAACTGAATAATACGTAATGTCTTAAATTTGGTCACTGCACAAAAAACGGAGAGAAAAAAATTTGAGAATAACGTGTCACGACATTCTAAGTTTTTCCTGTCCGTCCGTAAGTTTTAGCAAAAGTTGGAAAACATAAAAAAAAAAACGTAAAAAATACTCCCAAAATAACGTAAAAAATCTAAAATTTATTATATAAACTATTTCTAAGAATCCTAATATTTCAGGCAGTGTAAAAGTAAAAACTAAAGGCGGCATCACACAATGGGACATAACAGCCGATTTCCAAACAAAACAGTTAGCCAGTCGACTTCTAGGATACTATACTATAAATGGTCCTACACACGGAACTAAATTACAACTAGATTACCAATTCTATGGAAATCCAAAGCAAACTATCAAAATCGATGGTCTTTATACCGAAAGACCGATGGCCTATAGACACGATTTATATGGAGAATTGTCTATGGAATTTACAGCTTATCCGATGTACAATTTCTTTGCAATACTAAGGAATGTGGTAAGTTTTATATTAGATATATTGGTATTGGGACATATCGTGGTACCGTTTTATTTGATATTTGTTTGTGTGTGATTTAATGTTTTGTGTTTATTTATTTATTTTACTGTGTTGTCTTATTTAAGGTGTAATGTTAACTGTTTCTCTATTTATGTATAATTTCAATATAATTAGGCAAATTAGACTATTTTTATTTTTACTTATAATTTAGAAAACAGTTAATATTATTTAACAATATTGTTGTAGATGTTGTTATTTAAATTTATAAGGAATAAAATTCACATGTTTGTTTCATTCATTTCTTTCAACCCTTCTGTATAATATAATAGTATAAACTCGCATGGCTTATAGGCATGTTTATTTAAAAAATGGTTTTATGTAATAATTTTTGCATGTTCTCTACATATTATTAAAAAACACAAAGTTTTGGGAATAATAGACAATCAATAAATATGATTAGAACGTAGATTGTTTTTGCGATATTTCTTATTCTTATGCATGGTAGCAGTGGAATATACGGTTACATTATCAATAGTTTCAATTTCCGTGGAATCATAAGAAAAACCTAAATAAAACTTGTTATGGTGAGGTTTTAACAAAATAATAATTTACAATACTTTTTACAGACACTTAGTTATAGCACTTTTATTCTAGAAGTGCAATAAGGATATTTATTTGTAATGTATATTCTTATTCGATTCGATCCACTCAAATTTTATTTAAATAATGTAAAAAATTTAATAATGTTATTTTTAAATAGATTTTTCCTAAATAAAATAAAAAATAAAAAAGTAAAACTTATTGCAGGTCATTTATCTTAAAAATAAATATTAACCAGAACATAATAGCACATTGCAGACATCTAATTATTAATAAAATATTCAAGACATTACAAAACAAACATAAAATTTACGATAAAATTGTTTTAATAAATCCATTTTATTATAAGTTTTACAAATTTTCATAATCACATAGAGAATTCAATCTATTATTTCTGTTGTAAGTTTTTAATAATCTGTACCATTAGAAATAATTTATACAAAAAATATATATCCTTATTTAACAAGGAAAAATTTTATAGCTAATAATTTACATACATTAGTCATTGAAAATTATTGTATATAGCAAGCATGTTGGGGAATCCCGGAATATTTTATCCTATATCCTTTGTATTATACTAATATATTTGAGGCCTTCGTGGCCTAGTGGCTTAAGAATGTAAACGAGTCAGTTGTGAGTTTGATTCCCAGTGGAGGGAATGAAATATTAAATATTTTCATTTCTTTATTCTGGTAACAAAAGAGGAGGCAAAGCACAGCGTTGCCTGCAAATAACATGCAATGCCTCGAGAATTCGGCGGATAGCGGGTAATGGCAGTCTTCATGGGGACGGAATTATTTAAAACTAGGTTCCCACTGCCTACACTGTTATGTGCGGGATACAGCGTGAAGCTAAAAAAAGTATTAAATTGCATTTTATTTGTTGTTCTTTTATTTATACTTGTGTATAAATAATTAATATTAGTACCTAATGCAATATACCTTTTATGTTTATTAATTTTAAACATTACTTTTTGGCTTTGGCAGAAATAACTAAGTGGTTTTGTAACATATTCTCCTCTAGAGTTTTGCAAATAGTGTAATTGTTTTTAATTTCTGTTATTTTGAAAAGTACTTATTAATAATTTTAATATGATGGTGCGTGACTGGTATCTGAACCTACAGTTATCACGAAGAGGCTTTAGAGATTTGTATCAGCTTGTATCCTGTCAGGTCCAAATGAAGTCATCACATTTCTTACTCTATGGAAATTATAACTATTAATATAGTTTTTTATTGAATACTGATTATATATTATTGTAAACATACATTAATTATTCAAAATGTTTCAGAAAAGTCAAAGTCACATCGACATTGCTTTCAACGTGAGTGCCTCGAAAGATTTAAGCTCAGATCCAGCGTTTACATTCGCTTACCGACGCATCGATAAAATGAATGGCTTGAAATTAGATACACAATTGTCGTTGAAAAGACCAAGGCCAGTTCTGTTAAAATTACAATTTGATCAAGTAAGTTCATATTTTAAATATTATTCGACCATCTAAGACAAAAACTTGTTTTATGGTGTCACGATATATGTATATAAAAAGCGCATTATGCCTTAGAAACAATAACTATTATATTTTTTAAATAATATAGCGGTTCAAAGGTTTGTGCAAAATTTCGTGCTCAAGATTGAAATTTCAATATTTTGTGATTTTGTTTCTTTATTTTGCACTATTTTTTATTGGCGAAATATCTGAAAACAACGTTAAATACTATAAAAAATAGTAACGCAACGCAACACGAAATGCTGGCGATGCAATTTGTGATGTGGAGGGTGAAGGAAGAACAGCTCGACGAACTGCGGCAAAATTTTTCAAGCGTTTCAATGAAGTTAATTTTGATTTATAAGACAAGTCTCATTTTTGCCGCCCTACAAAATATGATGAAAGTGATGTGCAAGTTGAATTGGATATTAAGCCATCGACAAGCTGTCGATATGTAGTGAAGTAGTTGAAGAAGCATGCCAAGAGCTTTTTTAATTAAAGAGCCGGTTTATTGGTACTTTGAATAAATTTGGAAAAGTTGCGGACCTGTGGCAAAAAGTAGTAGACAATGATGGGACGTACTTCGACTAATAATTGTTATTATTTTTGTTATTAATTGGCGCATAAAACAGTTTTTTTTCATCTTACGCACGAACTTTTGCGCCAACCTACTATCAAACAAGTTATACTTCAAGCCAGAAAAAAATAATATCTTACAATAAATGACATCTAATTATTACTTTTACAGACAGGGCCGAAATATTCAGCAATGGCATTATTAAATTTCAATCCTAAATCTCGAGAAATATTTATTTCGGGATATCTGTTCGCACCGCCAGGCACACAACTGTACGCGGATGCTGAACTAAATGTTACTTTGCCAACTTTACACCCGTGTTCTATGAAAGCTAAGTTACATGAGAAGAGGCCTAACGAATTTCAGGTCGGTTTTTACTATTTTAATAAATTTTTTGTACATTATTTTTTGCAATAAAGAAGTCATTTACTTTGGAGCTATTTATTATATGCTTTTAGAATATATTTAATATCAATATTTATTGACTTACTTTAAATTTTACTTAGGTCATTCAAAGTCTCTCCCTGTATTTCTTTTCGTTTCTACCAATATTTCTTCTTTAATTGAAAATTTTACTATACCATATATAAAAAAATATGTCCAAACTATCCAAGTTTTTTTTTAAACCAAAAAAAGTTATTTTTATCTTTATTCTGTAATTGTGTTTTCCATTTTATGACCATAATTAATGCCTAAATTTTATATTTTCAATAAACAGGTAAATGCAATGGGCGTATGGTTTACTGGAGTGGACTTCAACATCGACGCAGTATATCAAGATCAATCCAAAACAAACTTAGCGTCTCATAGACTGAAAGTGTTAATAAATTCTAGTCATTTCAAGGATATTGCAGTTGATGCGAAATTCACACAAGACAATAGACAGATAACTTTTATAGCTGAGGTTTGTGATAAGAGATTTTATATTTTGTTGTTTTTTTTTTTAAGATTTTTTAAGTTTGTTTTCACTGTATCTATCTCGCAAATAGGTCGGCAGATGGGGAATCAATTGTGAACACATTATTCGTTGCCTTCCTTCTGTCCACTTTGGGTATTGAGTGGAGAACTCACCGCCTCAGACGCTATGTCAATGTGCTATAATACCCCTCTTACAACTTTTTTACGATATTATCATAATAAATGATATATAAGAAATTTGTTATATAAAAAATATGAGGCCAGTCGTGGCGCAGAGGCATAATGTGTAACTGTAAACGCGACTGGTTGCGGGTTCGATCCCCACTCGAGGAAATGAAATATTTATTTAAATTTATATTTCCATTTCTTCGCTCTGGTGTAGAGGCAAAGCGTTTTGCCACTCAACACGCGATGCCTTCAGAATTCGCCGGAAAGTGAAGAACAGAGTGTCTTATTACTAGGTTCTCTCTGCCTACCCTGGCGTGTGCGGGATACAGCGTGAAGCTGATTTGTTTATTTAAAACTCGACTAACCAGAGTTTAACAACTAAAATATATAATTGTAATATTTTTTTATTTCCAGGGTGAATACAATGAAGATACATATAAAACTTTAGTAAGATATTTATTGCTTTCCGATCAAAATTTCACCGCATATGGAGAAGTCGCCGTTAGTGGGAAAGCGTATAGTCTCAACTTAAATGCTGATCTTAATAATAATACTAATGTCAATATGGATATACATTTTGATCAGTGAGTGTTTGTTCTGCTTAGAATTTTATTTTTAAGAGACTTTTTTAAAGTTTACCTTATATCCCGCTTATAGAAGGGTAGGCAAAGAGAAGCTAATGTTAAAATTAACACATCGCCTAACTTACGAGACATTGCATGTTGAGGGGCGGAGCTCAACGCCGTTTGTCTGAACTTTCCAGAACAAGGAAATAAAAATAAATAATTCCTCGTAGTAGTAATGGAACCTACGACCCGTCGCGTCTACAGTCAGTTTTTGTGCCGCTGCGCCACGATGGCTTCATGTGCGTAATTTAAAAAAAAATTAAAACGCAAATATTTTAACGAAGACATTAAAGTTAATAATTTTAATAAATAAACATAAAAAAAATAAAATTGTTTATTTTATAATACATTTAAATGATTAGTATAAATTTATTCTACTTATTAAAAAAATGTTCTTAGGTTACGTGATGTCCACATATCTTATATGCGCGCTGTCTCAGAAACTCAAAAACGATTAAGCGCTTCCTTCAACTGGGATGCAAACCGGGACCCCTCGCAGAAAGTCAGTATAGACGCGAAATTGGACCATAAGGGTAAATGGAATCACGCCGGCCACGTTACCTTGCATTACCCGGGGAGAGTTGTTAATGGGGAATTCGAATTCTTGCTTAAAGGTTGGTATTTTGTTGTTGTCATGAGCTTGTTTTAGTATTTTTATATTTCATTATATTTGACTTGTAAACAAACAGGGACTCCTTGCAGAAAGTTATTAAATTTAGTCGTCAAGGACCTATTTCATAAGAAAATTGTTATTTTTGCTACTATTGTTTTTTTTTTGGTGATTTTATTGTTAACAGTTGGTCAATACAGCACCGTACATATACGTGTCCCGCTGTATATATACGTGTCCCGTAATAAGTGGATAATTCATTTCAAAAAATTAACATATCTTGAATTCCAGTTACTTTTTTTTCCCCGATAGGTCATCGACGAGGTATTTCAGGATATTTAGGATAAATATAATAAATAAATTAACTTTACAATCATATATATCTGTATCATATATATAATCATATATAACCTCAAAAAATATATAAATGAAATAATAATTTTCATTAATATTTTATTCTTAAATTTTAATATTCTCAATCATTAAAAATTTGTTATAATTTCTTGAGGCCACTAATTTTACTTACCTCCAAAACAGATTGGTTCTGCGAATGGATGATCCGTATGGGGTGGGCGAGTCCTACAGCCATTGTGTGGCGGGTTAAGGCGTTCTCTGAAGCGCGCGAACAGACTGTATACGCTTTGCTGTCCAGTTTGAGCACACCATTTGCCGGATGGAAGGACACTAGCTTTAACCTCATGTTAGTATGTGTTTAATTTCTAATAAGTTTTTTTTATATATATATTTTAAATACATGTATTATAAAAGGTAGGCTGTTCTCATAAGTTTGTTCATAGATTACCTGGTTTGTATCTGATAATTTTTTGATGTTTTCAATAGTGCTACGACAGCAATCAATCAACTGCTATTTACAGTTTTTTAAAAATGAAACATTGATGTCCCAAATTAAAATAAATAAATATTATTAATAAATATAAAATATTGAAAATTATTTTCAAAAGGTGGCGTTACAAAGACAATCTCCAAGCAATAAACGGTAGTATGAATTGGCAAGAGGATTACTTGGCGTTTGGACTATTAGCGGACTATTTGTTTACTACGACTAAATTCTATGGGGAAATAAACGCATTAGTCAACTCTACTATACCTACTTTACCTAAAGCCGCGGCTATAGCGAGACACACGGTTATATGGAAGAAAAGTGCCGATACATTACTTACTTTCCAGGTATTTGTTTGTTTTTAGAAAACGTATAAAAATTTGAACGTAGTAGGATTTGAACAAGCTTCTCTTGGAAATTTCACTGCCTAACTGCTACGTTCAAATGTTTTCTAGATATAATATTTTTGTTTCCTAAATGTGAAATAAAACTTTTGAAATGTTTAAAAAGATTTTTATTTATATATCTAAAGGTAAATGCTAAAATTTGACCTAAGACACGTTTAATTGTTTTTTACTTATTTCACTTCATTTACAATTTTTTTAAATAAGTTTAGGATTCAAATGGAATCGCAATATATTTTTTTAAATGGGATTTTGTTTGTTAAATATTGTTATAGCCCTAACCTATTTAGGTACAGTTACATACCACAGTTGTGGATCTTCTACTTTATCTTCCACTCAGAGAAAATTAAAAATATACATGAATTGCTGAAAAGGTCACTTAATTCTTTTTTATTTTAGTATAACGAGGATGGTCTTCTAATGATAAACTCGTCTTGGGCCATAAATAAAGGTGCAAATGAGAATAACATTACTGGAAGAATGACTCTTCTAACTCCATTCCAAGTAAGTTTTTTTTTTATATTTAGTTGATTTTTAGTAGATTTTAAAGTAAAATGAATAATTTTATAACTAATTATTGAGTGACTAAACTCGGCAGATCTGGATTCGATTCTGATTCGGGGGAATGAACTATTTAATATTTTTTATATCCTCGCTCTATTTACGATGCCAAGCGTGGCGTTGAATTGAACTACTCAATACGCAATGCCTCAAAAATTCGACAGAAGCTAGGGAACGGAGCTCTTCCATGTGCGGGATACAGCGTGAAGCATTAATAAGTGCATTATATTTTTTTCCATTTTCCTCCTGCCCTTGTGAAAATATAGAGCGCGGCGTTGAGTTCCGCCACTCAACACACAAAATTTTGAAAAATGGGCAGTGCGTGGGAAACAAAGTAGCTTAACACTAGGTTACCTCTGCCATCATACTCACTATGGGCGTGAAGATTAAAAACACACTACGGCAAAATTAACA
The DNA here is from genome assembly GCA_013421005.1 of Heliconius erato x Heliconius himera. Lineage (NCBI taxonomy): Eukaryota > Metazoa > Arthropoda > Insecta > Lepidoptera > Nymphalidae > Heliconius > Heliconius erato x Heliconius himera. Next base: position 4,691 of record JAATLQ010037659.1, on the reverse strand, counting down.
TTTATTTTATTTTTTTATTATATGTATTCATTTATTATTTTAGGGCTACACCAAAGGCTTTTTGAAAACTGAATTTGTATTAGGGCACAAGCGGGATGTAAAGGGTGTCACTTACTTGGATTTAGAAGAAAAGGTTTTAAAAATATATGTCAATGGTAAGATTTTTATTTTTAAAGTTCTAGTACATTATTCTTTGCACTAAAAAAGTAGATACGAATAATTATAAACAAATCTAAATTTTGCTTACTATAGTGGACTTATATCTAAAAGAAGTTTTAATCAGTTTCATTCATTCATTTCAATTCATTTTAATTTTTATTAAATTTTCCACTTTCATCTTGATTTTGAACCTGATTTTGATCTCGACCTTGATTTCGATGTTAATCTTTATTAAACCCTTTCCAGGCCACATGCGTCGTATAACAAACTGCATGTTAGTAGTAAATGTGACGAGTCCAATGGCGCAGTTTTCACATAGTTCGGCACGTTTTGGCTTTGTTGAACACGACCGACATCTTGTTGCTATGATTGTTACACCTAATTCTACTACTGGTGAGTATTATTTATAATTTTATGATTATTTTATTTGAGCACGGCACGATTTGGCACGAGGTGTGACTGCAAAATCGACTGGTTGTGGGTGGATCCCCACTTGAGGAGATGAAATATTTACTTAAATTTATATTTCCATTTCTTCGCTCTGGTGTCGAGGTTAAGCGCGGCGTTGAGTTCTGCCCCTCAACACGCAATGCCTCCAGAATTCGGCAGAAAGTGGGGAACGGAGTGTCTTAACACTAAGTTCCCTCTGCCTACCCTGCTGTGTGCGGGATACAGCGTGAAGCTGATTTTATTTTAAATTTGGCAAGATACCTCGAGTTGAATATTTTAGATGAGAGAGATGTTTCGTGTTGGGTGGCAGAACTCATGAATTCTTTGTCTCATCAGACTAGGGAAATTAAAATTATTTAAATGTATAAATTTATTTTTGCACTTAAATCTATTCTTAAATCTATTCATTCTCCTAAATGGACTTAGAATCCACTACTATCGCGTGTATAGTTGGCTATCGTCTCGTTGTACTATGAAGGCCGCAAGGAATTAGTTTTGCATATCTATATAATATGTATATTCTTTGAGTACCTCAAGTTGATTATATGTATGTTATTGTTATAGATTTGGATTCTACTCAATAAAAAACTATTTATGATTTGACAATTTATAACGTTTAAAAAAATATTCAACTACAATTTTATTTTCAACAAACAAAATATATTCTATTCTATAAGCTTATTTACTATTAACAATTATAAACAATAAATATCTATCCTTCCAGGTATCGAAGTATTACTGAAATTGACGTCTCTGCAAAATTTCCAAGTATTTGGACATATCGCACTGCCTATACAGTATTTGAACCGCGCTATGATCACCGCCAGGAGAGGATCAGAAGAGGTGAATAAAAATATAAATAATAATATAATAGTAAATGAAATATTTTGTAGAAAATACGAATCTCTATTATTTTATATTTTTTTTCGTTCATATAAGTACTTATTGAACGGATAAGGGTTCGACACAGGGGATATTTTTTTTTCAATTTCCTGCTCTTATAAGACAGGCCGGTTTTGGCGCAGGGGCACAAAGTGTGACTGTAAAACCGACTGGTTGTGGGTTCCCCACTCGAGGAGATGAAATATTTACTTAAATTTATATTTCCATTTATTCGCTCTGGTGTCGACAAGCGCGGCGTTGAGTTCTGCCACTCAACACGCAATGCCTCCAAAATTCGGCAGAAAGTGGGGAACGAAGTGTTTTAACACTAGGTTCCCTCTGCCTACCCTGCAGTGTGCGGGATACAGCGTGAAGCTGATTTATTTATAAGACAAAATATATATAGCTAGATCAGATCTCTTAGAAGAGGATCTTTCCAAGAGGCGCAGGTTCAAATCCCTTTTATACGTTTTCTAAATAAGTATTTATCGTTCTCAAGTGTGAAATACCACTTAAAATAAAATAAAGAATTAACTTTATTAGCTTCATGCATTGCTTGCCTAAGGAATTTGTAGCTTTAATTTTTTTTTTAGAATAAGAGAAACAAGAAAAAAAATAATTGACAAAATTTTTAAGTCTTCGAAAATTCATGTTCAAGCAATGAATAACATTTTTTTAACAATATAATTAAATTTTTTTTTGGTTTGTCTCTTATTTTAGGTGGATTTCAGAGTAGGTTGGGGTAACATGGACTTTGGTTTTACCGGAATATGGCAATGTAAATCCGTACTTGATTTTGTATATGTGTACAAATTATATACTCCCTTAGACGGTTTTGAAGAGAATGGCCTCGTTTTAAAGAATATTTATAGAAATGGTCTTGATACTGAATTGTCTATAAGGTTGTCGAAACATAAGGTGAGTTAAATAAATATTTTAATGTTTTTGTCCAGATTGTTGTAAAGATTCCGTTGTTAAACGTAATCATTATAGATATAAAAAAATAATAGGTATTTAATTTTTCTTTCAGGTTTAGTTAGACTCGATTATTTGTTATATATATACAGTTTTAAAGGTGTTTAATCCGTTAAAATTTTGTAAGAATATGTGTAATTTTAAGTAATAAATTATATTAATTTCCATTTTTTTTTATTTCAGTTCGGTATAGCAATTCTCCTCGTAGACAACGGAAAAGGCCTTCTGGATGTCATAAATGACAGATTTCAACATAAACCAGGAAATTCAGATATGTTTATAGAGAACTTTGATACTGAAGCAAGTGTCACTTTAGACACTTTATATTATCCGACTATTACGTTCCACTCGCATATGTTGAAGGTCAGCTGGTTTTATAATTATATTTAGATTGTTTTATGAAGTTAAATATGTTATAGAAGGACGCGACGGTTGTGGATTTGATATCCACTCGGGGAATTAAACATTATCATTTCCTCGCTCTGGTAACAAGACCAAGTTTTACCACTCAACGCGCAATGTTTTGAAACATTTGAAAAAATAAATAAAGTGTATTCAGTTCTACTATTCAATTTCTCGAATTCCTTTAAAAAATGAAGAAAAAATGTCATGATACTCTGCATATCTTGCTTGTGCTGAATAAAATATGAAATGAAATACATTTGTTAACAATCTTTTAATATAAATTTCCTCTTATTAAATGTTCTTTTAATTGTTTTCTTTAGTTTGTTGGTCCAGATGAAGAAGATATATTGGAAGCTAATGCTACTCTGCATCTACCTAATAAACCACCTATAGTGTTAACAGACGTTTTCGTTTTGGAGGTAAGTGAGGAAAAAATATTTTAATTAAAAGTGTAAAAAGATGGCATTACTAAAAACGTAAAGTTAATAAAATTATATAATTGTTACCACCTACGTGATCTATTGCATTGCCATTGGTGAATGAATTTAAACAACAATAAAAAAATGTGAAACTTATACAACCGTGTAACCCACACCATGTGAAATAAACGCGACGGTTGCGGGTGCAATACTCCCGGTAATAGAGTATTTTCATTTCTTTGCTCTGAATATTTATAATACATTGGAATATTTCAAATTAAATATACAGAGTGGAAGAGGCAGCGCTCCATTTACGGAAACAGCATATAGGGTAAAATATTTCAAACCTATACCTAAAGAAATTAATCAAGATGCATCAACAGTTTGGACGTAGGATTTTTTTTTTCATTTCACGATTTTTATCCATACCTGTATTTCGTGTGACGCGATTACGTATAGATCCCAATAACATAAACACTTACTACTACAAAAATACTACTAAAGGCTAAACAACTTTGAACTTTATCGCCAATACCTACGACTCGATTTTGGAATGAGCTGTGTGCGGCGATGTTCCTTTGATAGGTTTATGTGTGCGTGCGTCGTCCTTACAAATGGCGTTTTATTTTAAAATGACAATTTTATTATTTATTTTGTTTGAAAAAATAACTTTTTCATTTTTGGAAATTTATTTTTTTCTGATTTATATTAGGCTTTTATAGAGTAGTTAAAACTGTGGTTTCATTTAAAGTGGTGCTTAAACTTCCACCCTGTATAATACAACAATTAAATCTTTCCTTTCAGACATATACAGTAATGCGTAACACATTGAATCTAGTGACGCCATTCCAAGCTGTTAAACAACTAAAATCCGTCTACACGGTCGATATAGCTATAGGGGAGAAAATCAATGTTACATGCGTTGCTCTACTTTACAATGGTACTTATTGGCATGAGGTAAGAACGGTTTTTTAATGATGTCCAAAAGAATTTTTTTTTTGTTTATTCGTCCTTACTTTTTATTTTTAGATTATTCATTAAATATTTTACACAAATTCTTCAAATTTTGATAAGAGTATTATTTCTCATCACATATTAATATTCTAATACTTACCCACAGATTTCATACAAGATCTACTATGAGACGGAAACTGGCGAGGACGACGCGTACAAGTCGTACCTAGCGTCAGTCGGCATAGCGACCCCGCTCGCGGTGCTGCCCGCGCTGGAGGCGCGCGTGTCCGCCCGCCTCGAGGACGCGCTGTGGAAGCTGTCCGCGGACATAGCCATGCCGTCCTTCACCGTCACCGCGCTCGCCAGGCTGGAGGTGAGTCACGCTGTCTCGCTCGCACTCTGCAGATCGTCGGTAGTGCTACCTCGCTCGCGGTGCTGCCCGCGCTG
>JAATLQ010037658.1:35463-60353 GCA_013421005.1 Heliconius erato x Heliconius himera | reverse complement strand
AAGAAAAGTATAAATTAATTATAAACAGCAAATAATTACATAAAAATTAACAGTAGTTCGAAAATGTATGAAAATTTACAAAACCGTCAAAGTCATCTGCCCGTTCGCGTCGGTCATACTATGCCGGTCGTATGCTAGGTTATTTCGAATCAGTGACATCTCCTTAATTATTTATTAGAATGTTATACAGTGAACTATAATTTCAATCTAGATGAAATGCTAAAACTGACTATTATATTAATTTGCATAAGGATCAATATCAAATTTTAGAAAATACATACAACAAAAACCCGATAAATATAAAGTAAATTAATTAAAATCGTTACTTGTTGTTACTGTGTTACTTTGCTCAAGCTTCAGAGATAAATATGGTATGTGTATCGCGGACTTTTTTAAACATTATTTAAAGGACAATATTTTTGTAAAACATTATTTTTATGTATCTCATAAGATTGAGTCGGCGCACGCCATGTATGCGTTAAGCAAGCTCATTTTGGGTGACGTTTGCTTATAACAACAAATAAACTTTGCAAACCGTTGCTTAGCAACGGTCGGTTGTTATTAACATGGCGGAATAAATTGCCTGTCAAGTGAAAAAGTACTTTAATATATTATTATATATCGACAATATTACAAATATGAGAAAAAAAAGTAACCTATGTTCATCAGAAGACCCTCAAGTATCTCTGTATGAGTATTTTATTACAATTGAATTAGCGGTTTGGCCCTGATTGCGGCACAGACAGACAGACAGACAGACAGACAGACAGAGTTACTTTCGAATTTATAATATAGGTATGGATATTAGTAAAAACAATAAAAAATATATTTTTTTATGATATGGTAATTATATTAAGATTTATTAAATAAATAAATTCATCTGTCGTGGCGCGACGGTACAGCGTCTGACTGTATACGCGACTGTTGTAAGTTCGATTCTCACTTAGGTGTATGAATTATTTTACTTTTCTCGCTATAATAACAAGACAAAGATTTCGGTCCGTCTGCATACCTACTCGAAAATAACTAACTATAACTACTGAATGCAATAAGTAATTTATTATTGAGATTTTTGTTGTATATTTTCATAATCCAGTATCTTTATACAAATTAATGCAAATAAACCACCGTTTCAAGTAATAATGGTATGATACCTAAATTTGTTTTAGTTAAAAACTACTTGAGGCCAGTCGTGGCGCAGGGGCACAAAGTGTGACTGTAAAACCGACTGGTTGTGGGTTCGATCACCTCTCGAGGAGATGAAATATTTACTTAAAATAAATATTTCAATTTCTTCACTCTGGTGCCGAGGCAAAGCGCGGCGTTGAGTTCTGCCACTCAACACGCAATGCCTCCAGAATTCGGCACAGGGTGGGGAACGGAGTGTCTTAACACGAGGTTCCCTCTGCCTACCCTGCAGTGTGTGGGATACAGCGTGAAGCTGATTTGTTGTATTAAAAAACTACATACATACTTTGTGCAAAATAGAAAATTAATTACTGTCCAACTACCGTTTATTTTGTTATATATATGAATATGTAACGAAATGTTTATAATGTTTGTTACTCATAATATTATTGAATCTTTATTTGTATTATGTTTAACATACCGAAGTATGCTTGCTCATTGATATAATACTATTTTTTCAAAGTTCATACAAAAAATATAAAGAAAATATAAATTTAAATAAATATTTCATTTCATCGATTGGGGATCCAACCCACAACCAGTCGCGTTTACAGTCACAGATACAGCGTGAAGTTGATTTGATTAGATTTTTTATGATTTTACTTATAGTTTCTTTTTTATTATTCTATTTTTTAATTAACCAGTAATTTTCATATAAAATTCAAAACTGTTGACCTACTAATCTATTTCGGATTTCACTGACCACGACTTTAGCACTAACCATTCTCATATGACTTGATTTATTCATTCATAGTATAATTTAATTGCAAATGTTTCCGTTTGGATAACATTTTAGCCGGATCTGCGCGAGTAAATATTGAGATCTAGTTTAAAAATAATTGGCAGAAAGTATGTGAGGCGCCCCGGCTGTGCTTACGACGTTGTTTTTATATACATAGGTAGATAGATCGGTTCTATTCTAGATATTGAGAAAATTACCGTTATTACTCACTTGCATTGTTCATGGTTTATTTTATATAAATTATTTACAGCTTATAGCGTTTTTTTTAAATATTAATTCTTTATAAATATGTAGCTTGAGGCCAGTCGTGGCGCAGGGGCACAAAGTGTGACTGTAAAACCGACTGGTTGTGGGTTCGATCCCCATTCGAGGAGATCAAATATTTACTTAAATTTATATTTCCATTTCTTCGGTCTGGTGTCGAGGCAAAGCGCGGCGTTGAGTTCTGCCACTCAACACGCAATGCCTCCAGAATTCGGCAGAAAGTGGGGAACGGAGTGTCTTAACACTAGGTTCCCTCTGCCTACCCTGCTGGGTGCGGGATACAGCGTGAAGCTGATTTATTTGATTTTTTTAAGAAGTCTTAAGAGTAGTCGGTAGAATAATAATGTTAGTTGTATGTAGAAATTAGATACATACATATGTATATGTGGAGGCGGACATAATAATTGAAAGGAACATAATTGCTATTGTTGTTATAATAAATAATTACATTTAATTAATGTATGTTATTACGTGTTATATAGCACATAACTAAACTTTGTATGATGTTTTTAAATGAATTTGCTTTTATGATTTTTTTATGTTTCTATAAAATTGGTTTTTTTTTTTATAAAACATACGTTTTTTTCTATACGACTATATGCTATTATTAATGCTCTTGTACTTTCGCTGCTTTCTCGAGACGAGGCCGAAACTAATTAATTGGACTTCATAGTTAATTGTTGGCACTGTCCTTATATCTCCTATGCAACGTTGTTACAGTTTTTTTTTAATTTTTACAATAAACATTACACATAGAAATAATGAAACATCAGCTTCACGCTGTATCCCGCATACAGCAGGGTAAGCGGAGGGAACCTAGTGATAAGACACTCCGTTCCCCACTTTCTGCCGAATTCTGGAGGTATTGCATGTTAAGTGGCAGAACTCAACGCCGCACTTTGCCTCGACACCAGAGCGAAGAAATGGAAATATAAATTTAAGTAAATATTTCATCTCCTCGAGTGGGGATCGAACCCACAACCAGTCGATCTTACAATAACACTTTGTGCCCCTGCGCAACGACTGGCCTCATGATAATGAAACATCCTATTCTGATATTAATAATATAATTAAATATTTATTATCTTCGCTCTCTTGATCATATTAAGATCTGCTGGGTTATGCAAGGTTTTTTTTGTGAAAGAAACATATTACTTCTTACATCTATCATATTGCTAGATTGGGTCATATCCGTTGAAATACTATTACAATGTAATACCTATTCTGTGAAACATTTTTATATGAGACGATATACGATGTAGGTACGTTTTTAAAGTATAAGTGTATATACATGTTTTACTTTTAGTTTAAAGGGTGTATTTGAAGCTTAAATATTAATTCTTAATACATTCTTACTGTTTATAATTGTGAATTCCATAAAAGAATAAAAGTTTGTTACAAATAGGTATATTCTGTTACATTATTAAAAGTTACACTTTTATATTCTTATGAACAAGACTTGCACTAGTAACCGAGTGGCTGGAAGTTCCTTCTTAGTGAATATACCCTTAAAAAAAGATTTCTCGAAATTCCTACCGAAATATTTTTCGGGTTAGTTATTTTTTTACCATTTTTAAATTTCTTCTTAGGTTTCCAATGCAGAAAATACACCAGATACGTTATTATATTTTACTATGTACTTGGTTTACGATAGCGACCTGAATAGCACAGCTAATTGCTACTAGCGCAATCCCTATCTAAAACCTTGACGGACATACATGTGTTCATGTCTAACATATTGTCACGAGTGACTAAGAATATATTTACAAAATAATTAAAATACCAAAAAAAAAATGATTAACAAGCACTTGTCAACACTTAATGAACATGATTTTATGCAAAGATTGTTTTTAAATTTGACGGTGATAGTAATTAGAATGATTTAGCTGAAGTAAACACGACATGGCATTCGTTGCACGCATTGATCGACGACACTTCACTTCACATATTAAAGTTTTCCCGCGATTTCCCTCGTCGCGGACGACGGCTTCACGCACCGAGAGAGCACGCGCAGTCTGTGCGGGTCTCCCGCGCACGCAGCGTACCGCCGCGATCTTTTAATGATAATGCATTACGATGTACGAAAGAATATACGATTTGCCAATTTTCATTAAATTTCTATTGTTTGTGTTTCTCAGTTTAGTGGGCATGTTTGTGGGATTGTGCTTTTGATTTGTAAGAATGTCACTCGATATAATGTTTTTGACTAACGACAACTTGCACCGCATGCGCAAGGACCCGCCGGTGCTGGGTCTTCGGTATCGGGTACGTTTGTTTGTATGATGTTATATTTTTAATACATTTTAACAAATCTTTGTCGAGTTCGATCGAAATTTATGTACTTTACGAGGACTTTTTTTAGAAGATTTTAAATGTACTATATTTTTCTTTCTGAAAATATTAAATATTGATAGCGTTGTTGGAGTCACAAGGTGAATTATGTAAATATATAAAATAAAAATCACATAAAAATTTCAACTTAGTAAAAGCTCGTATCCTAAATACCGTCGCTTCTTCATAAACAACACCCGGTTTTTATCCCGCCAATTCCAACTCTGTGCATTCGATACAATCTTATTGTTTGGGTCTCGCCCGCAAGTTCATATACACAAATTAATTGTTGTACCAAGTTGTAAAAAATGGCCTCAATTCTATTGTAACTTATGGATATGGATGTTAATTTCAAATAGCTAATTCTATATTTATAAAAAAAAAAGATTCACGCAGTATCCTGCACACGATAGAGTAGGCAGAGGGAACCTAGTGTTAAGACACTTCCCCACTTTCTGCCGACATCTGGAGGCATTGCGTGTTGAGTGGCGGAAATCAACGCCGTGCTTTGCATCGACACCAGTGCGAAGAAAATGAAAATATAAATTTAAATAAATATATCATGGCCTCGAGTGGCGATCGAACCTATAACCAGTCGATTTTGCACACTTTGTACCTCGCGCCACGAATGGCCTCGTATGTTCTATATTAATTATGAGTTAGATAATTTTATTTTGGAGATATAGAAGAAGAAAGTTTTATTGTAATTAAATATATCTACATTAAATGAAATCTAGGTCTTTAAAAAAATGATAGATACACACACATCGTATCTTCTGTAATATACGAACTATATACTTAGGCGTAAGCAAGCTTACTCATATAGTCAGATTAGGTACACACCTATATTTTTGTGGCTGGGTGATTGTATTACACACAGAAGTATTTAACCGACCGACCTTGTTATACTTACAATAAACTTACTATTAACTTACTATTTACCGCTAATTTATTTCGTTAATTTTTATATTATTTTTTAAAATTACAGTATTTAAATTATACCTCAATTAGATGGCTACTTAGCCATAAGGCCACCTTTTTGTACATTTGTTTTCTTTTCTGTTTTTTTTTGTGTATTTTATATAAGTGGTGTACAAATAAAGAAATAAATAAATAAATTTCATGCAATTGTTGTGTTTTTGAAATCACTTTGGTACTTATTATTTATAAACAAATATGGTTGCTCCAAAATATATTTCTCGGAACCGATAACATAAAGTGCAGCGTAAAGTACTACCATTCCACATGAATGTTTTTTGTTTAGAAAAAAAAAAAGATAATAGACACTTTGCTTGTCCCGTAAATACAGTAAGCAGATGATAAAATACTACTGATATGTGTAGATTTAAAATAGTATTCCTCTTTATAAATACCACCCCAGTTAATGTAGTTTTGAAGTATTTATCTATTTGAAATGCTTTAAATTTGAATTAGCGACATTTTTCCTATGGTGAAACGTATAATCGACTTTATTAATATTATTAAATGCTAAAAGCAATAAAATATACAGAGCATATCTAGAGATATGGAGTGGCAACACAAAGCGTGCCGACTAACGCAGTGATTTCAAATTTAGGAAATACATATAATAAATATTATTGAAAAGTGACTTTTTTCAAATGTACCCTTATGAGATAAGTTATTAGATAAATAGAATAATAGAATATATAAGTAATTAAAACATATATATGTATATAAACTTCAATTTAGGAAAAAAAACTGGTCAAGAGTCGGACTCGCCCACGGTTCCGTACCAATTTCAGGATAAAAGGTTAACTGGAAGTACAACTTAAAAGTTGACAGATTTAAATTTGCGGGCGTGCATGCGCTTATTTTTTATGTAATGTATATATGTAATAAATTAAATTAAACATTTTAAGTTTATAATATTTTTTGTCTGTAATATACTAAAATTTTCCATTTTTTTTTGTAAATTCTCAACTTACTATACAAATATATAAGAATCGAAAAATGAAAAAGAAAAATGGAGTCAGAACTTTATGCCAAATTTTATAACTGTAGTTCTACGGCAAATACCCTTTTTTAGTTTAGTTAATTACGAGGCGACAACAAAGAGATCTTCGTAAGGGTTCCGTTCTTTTCCTTTTTAGGTACGCAATCTAAAAAATTATATATTTTCATTGTCTCGACATCACGTACTGTTAATTAATGTTGTTCTTATTATACTGGATCCATTATGGAATGTAATAAAATTATAGAAAGAGATAGTTTCGAATCATTCAGTTTTGCTTGAATTGTTTTGATATTGATTATGATACTTTTCATTAAAGTAATTTTAAATACATTTTACATGCTATTACACATATTATGTAGTAAATACATAATATATTTAGCAATATATTTTTCTTATTTCAGGGGCTGACGAACGGTGTAGAAAATGATCAGAATTCCACTAACATATCAGCTGATTTATCGCATACGCGCCTATCGATTAGTTCGACAGCGTCAAACCAAAGTTACGAGTCGGGAAACGTGGATTACACGGTTCCCAAACATCCTTACAACCAAAAAGGCGCTCATAGAATTGGCGATACCATAGATTCAAATGAAAATATAACATACAACCAACCCAAAGTAACAAACCCTCTATTCGGGGTGAACGCCGCCTCGCACTACTCCCCCGGCTCTGTGAACGAAACCACCAATGATGCGAAGCACTTCGACAGACTGCCAAACGGCGTGAGGAAAGCACCCGAAGGTCAAGATAACGAAGCATTCAAAACCGAAGACGCAATAGATGGTATGAAAGAGATTGTTATGAACCAAAACCCAATCGCGATCGCCGAAAGCGGAACCACATACACCACAGACAATAATGGTAAAATCAATGTTCATGTCACCGTCATGATTAACGCAGGTAATTATATGCATCCTTTGAAATCTCCATTTCACTTAAAGCACCATAACATACATGTAAGGCACAATTTAACAATTTACTCAGTAATAGCACAGTGAAGGTTTTATATATTGGAGTTTTTTGGAAGTGGAAGAGCCGTAAGGAACGAGGATGCATATTGAGGCAAGCGGTTATAGCGGTTATAGTAGTGGCTGTAGCGCTAGTTGTGTTTCTTGTGTTATGTTCTTTGTAAAAATATTTATAATCTAGTTATTATTTACACTAGGTATATGCACACACTACAAACTGAACTAACTGCACATTTGATTTTGAGGTCATTATATGGTTTTTGAACATTGGTATCCGTTTTGGTGGTAATGATATTAAATGTTTTTTTTAATATTATTACAATATATAAATATAAAAGTTTAGTATAATAACTGGATTTTAATTGTAGAGCTGGGATGCATTGGTATCGTGAATGTGTTGTTTTTTTGTAGTTAGACTTGCATGAATCTCTTTAAACTATCTTGTCTTACACTATATACTGTCTATCTGTTAATTTTTCCATTTCTTTATGTTATAGATAGTAAATTTGAGCACAAAAAAATCGAATATGCATTAAAAAAACAATAAATTACCACCAGTGACGTAACTAGTATATTTGGCGTTGCTATTATACTTTCGTAAAACGTAGTATTGCTCTTGTGTATAGTAATATATAGTGTATGCACGTGAAAGTACGCCAATTAAGAAACACCACATTCCTGCACAGTTACGCTCATCTCGTAAGACTATACTTATAATTCCACTGTTTTTTTTTATAAACAAGTCCATTAAGTTGCCAGAACCGTCTTGTATACGCTCAAAGTCGGAGCTAATTTATAAATGCACATAATATTGCGACAATACATTATTAGCATGTGAAACAGTGCACGATGGAAACCACCAAACGAAGTGACAAGCAGAAATTAGTCACTAATCTAATGTTTATTACAAATATTACAGGAACGTTAGCAGACTTGAAGAAACAGAGAGCACAGATAAGGACGAACGGAAGTCCAGTCGAGGGCAGTCTCAATTCAACGACAAATCACAGCTTGAATTCTATACCGGAAGTTCCGAAACAGGAAACACAAAGACAGATAAGTCCAACAATAAATACTAATACAACAGTTCCGAGGTTCTCGGGGCACACTAGTGATGTGGTCGGTGACACGAAGTCTCACCGGTGTTGTGTTATAATGTAAGCACATCACTAGTATAACAATGTAGTCTGATCGTCATTCCAAAAAAAAATATTTATTCTGGACCCGTCTATTGTAAATTGTTAAAAATATATTTGCGAATCATTTATTGTAATGACAAATTAAATTATATTTTTCACCTTTAAGTAATTCTTATTTACATATGGCGTTATTATTTTAAAATTATTTTTATCGATTTTTCGCAAATATATATAGATATTTTTGATAGTGGAATGAATATTGCCATTTTTGCTCACGAAGCAAGGGCTTGCCAATTCCCTATGGATGTGTGATAGTTTGTAAGAGCTCAATGGTTATGTACATAAACATATGGTTGCTAATATTTTATATATATATTGTAAAAGTTTATATATTTATTTCATTTCATTCTGTTAAACATTTGAAGCTGAAATCTTGAAATATTTGCTTTTTTTTTTTTTGCCATTAATAACCGATTCAAAATTTAATACAAAATTGAAATGCAATTATGCGGCAGCAATTTCTATTCTATTTAATTGGATCTTTGACTTTTTGCAAACTTAATAAAAAAAGTTTCAGATCGTAGATATTATTTAATTTTAATTAAAAAAAAACTCTTGTCACTCTGTTTATTATTTGCAGAAAACTAATATTTGTTAATCACTTGCAAAATTCAAAAGACTGCAACATGTTAGAGATTATGCTAATATATAATTAATTTAATTGGTCTGAAGTAAATATTGAAAAACAAATTAAAGAATACATTATAATTATTATCGTAAGTTTTAAATATTTGCTTGAATGCCAATTGGTTTAAAGCAGCTGGTAGTTGAATAGTATCAGGGGGCCATGGATTTTCTATGGTTGTGCACATTACAGCTATTTTTGATTTTTTTTTTAAATTATAATATGTCAATAGCACAGTATACAAATATGGCGGCAGATAAATAATGGCCTAATTTTGGCGTAAACAATATATTATGTAGTTTTTAATATGATTGTTATATTATAATTTTACAATATACATACAATTTAAAAATAAAACATTTTTATATCACTTACAATTCAACTAAATGTATAATGATTAATGTGCATTTGTTATGTCATTTGTGTATGTTTAATTTTTTAATCTTCGCTATAATTTTTAATCTGTTGAAATGTTTCTTTCTTATTTGTATATTTGTTTACTGCTGAATACTCTTATGTGTGCCAATTTGTCTACGTTTCACTTTATATCTTATATACAAATTATATTATTTTACATAATTATATAAATTGTAAGTCGTTGTGTAAACTATAATCCTTCCAATGTACGTAGCAACCCCTTAAAATCCAGTGTTCATTATCTGTGTTAATCTTATAACAGCAGCTAAACATTCCGTTAGACTTTAGAAATATATTTATGTAAATAAGCTTTTTGAAACATATTTATCGTAATTATTAATCCCCCATCCATTAGTAATTCATTCGTCCATATCATAGTCACTAGTATAGAATAGACTATTGTAGAGTAATTCAACAGGTACTTAAAAAGTACTTAAATGTATAGGAAAAGAAAGTATTTAGCATTCCTTGTGTTCGCCGTGTGGCTCTGAACTCCTCACTTTACAGTGAGGAGTTCAGAGCAGTGCTTGGGACGTGCGAAACGACGTGTCCCCTCATCTTCACTTTCCTCTCGACACCGACTCTATATTCGAAATGATCTTCTAGTATTGTTTTTAAAAAACATATTAAAAATTAAACGACGCGTTCTGACTACTAAGACGTGTATTCTTATGAAGCTACGTCAAAATTTATATACGCTTGTTCCGAAGTAACTTGATAAGAACGTATGGCTCAGTAGTCAGAGCGCTTGGACGGTTACTAAGAGGCTTGAGTTCAAGTCCAGCTACTTTCAAATTTTAATACGATTTCTAAAATATTATTTTATTATTAGTGTGGAATAACACTGTAAAATGTTAAAAATATGATTCCACTACTGCGTACTTTCGAAGTAATTTCTAGAAATTGTGAATAATGTCGCAAAATATAACGAGAGACGCGGAACACGCAAAGCAATATAAAATGGCCTTATAGATATAGAAGCACAAAATATTCTGGTTGTTTTTTGTTTATTACAGTATTATTTAATGGAAGCATTTTTACAGGCATTTTGTGACATACATATTTCATATTTCGATTTTTTTTTTATAATATATCAAAATTATAATTGTTATTACTCATTTACAAAAGAACGGTTTTTTTTATAAGAAATGTATCATGAAAACGAGTGTAGAAAAAGAATTACATTTTTATGCAATATTAACTTTTCTATAAAAAAATCTAAAAATGAAAGTTTTATATTTCACTTCTTTATTTAAAGAGAATACTTTATTTGATAAAAAAAGTCAACCCCAGTAGCATTTTGAAAATTGATAATCAAACATGCACCATATATTAAATCTTTAATGTGTTGATGTTTATATTTTAGATAATAATAAATTAATTAGTGTGAAAGATTCCTAAAACCAAAATTTTTATGAACAAAATTATACAGAAGTAAGCCATTGAGAATAAAATTTTTAAAAAATTCTATAATAAGGCAGTCTTGGTGCAGCGGCACAGTGCCGGACTGTAGCAGGACGGTTATGGGTTCGATTCCCACTCGGGGGAAAATAATATGTTATTTTTATTTTACTCGCTTTGGTAAGGAGGCGACCGCGGCGTTGAGTTCCGTCAATCAAATTGGGCGGAAAGTGAGAAATGGAGTTATTTAGTATTAAGATCCATCTGCTTGCCCTCCCATATATAGGATACAGTGTGAAGCTAAGGAAATAAATATAATTTTCAATGGTTTTCTCCTGATTACAGTGATTTAGTCTTAAAAGTAGTATCCTTCACGAGTGCCTCTTGTTAGTCTTGCCTTAAAATATATCTCCTGTGAAACATATTAAATATAGTTTCGTATTTAAATGTGTATTGTTGAATTTTAATCTTAACTATACATTTCAAATCATTCCTATTTATAAAAAAATGTAAGATTCGTTGTATATAAAAAGGAAAGAAGGAAGTTCTATTGTGAGATAACATATATTTTTTTTAGTGATATTTATATATAATATTACAATGTTTTCTTTTAAGTAGCCTTGCCAACTTTCTTCTTGCCTCTGGATTATTTTTTTTTTATTTTAAAAAAACATGCCCTAAAATGTATTGTTGTATTATATAAAATATTTTTTTTTTAATTTTTGAACAATTAACGAATTTGTGTTGAGAAATATAATAAAAAGATCATTTATTGCTTTAGTAATTTACATATGGCAAAGCTACTTCTTTCTGCAGCTTTATAGCATTTACATTTTACACCTTAATATTTTAAATAAAAAATGACATCTTTATAAATTGTAATTGCTTCATACAGCACAAAGCCATACTAAATAATTATCACTTTTGCCTAACATAAAGTTCTATATTAATTAAAGCACAATAATATCTTGTAAGTAAAAATATATTTAAAAACATAGCCTATATTATTAAACATATGAATGTGAAAGTTACACTTTATAAAGATTCATCAGTGAAATAAGTCTATACATATCTTTATTGTATTTAATATATATATGAAGGAGGTTGTAAGAATAATATTTGTATCCATTTTAATATAGAAGTGGTTTACTCGTAAATTATTTCTGTAGTTATATATACTAAAGGAATTTTGTTAATGTGATGTATAATTCCTTAATATACCTGTCTGTGTACTTATATTCTGATGCACTACTGTTTCAACACGACGGTTGTCAGTACAAATTTATAGTGAAGTAAATGTTTGATGCAGCTCAACCTGTTGTATATTCTACTCAAAGTTTCTACTATATATAGATTTATTGATTACTATTAAAATTTTATCAAACTTAGTGACTGACTTTTGAACAGTAGTGTTTATATTGTAAGATGATTCCTAATTTACTTAATTATTATAAATAAATCGATTGTTTTAATAGCTTTGTTTTATTTTTGACGGCGTTTTGTTTTATCTCTCTCATGAACGTTTGTGTCGTGATATCTTGAAACACTTAAATACAATGAAGGCTTGCAACATTGTTAGTTTTTTTCTTTAAATTACTATTCAGTACTAATAAAGTTTAGTAATAAACATACAAAGATAATATATCATATTTTTAAACAAATACCTATGAAATAGAGATTTTTTTTTTATTTATTCATACTATTGTACACGCCATAGATACTTATATATTCAATTCCATATCATAAATTGCCGCGCTGGTTACGGTACCACAACCGAATACTAAATCGATGGCGACAAAGTAAAAAAGTTATCTACAAACATATTTTACTTTGTTTTTTTTATCTTCACACTGTATAAAGGCAGAGGAAACCTAGTGTTAAGACACTCCGTTTTCCACTTTTCACCGATTTTTCGAGACATTGAGTTTGCGCGTTGCGAGCAAAGAAATGAAAATATTAATAAATAATAATTCATATCCCCGAGGATGGATTGAACTCCCAACCGTCACGTTAAAGTTACCCACTTTTGCGCCTTCCCCACAACGGCCTCAACCTCTCCTTATTAGTGTCGAAAATCTGTAAAATGATCGATAAGTAGAGAAAGGTGATTATTTGCATTATGATAGAAGAGCCCACGTGGGAAGGGAATAATAGAAGGATTACGAAAAAAAAATAAAGTAATAAAAAATCATCTATAAAGTTTAACTCAGCTACAAGTTGCCTATATTCCTCTTTCTGTGTTTCTATTGCTGCCTTTTTCTATTTATTACTCTGACTCCGTCCCCATTTTGATTTCTGTTGCCATGACAGCTGATCACACAACTCTTTTCCTTGATTATCCGGAATCCGGATGCGTTCAACTTGCCATTATATGTATATATAGATATTATTGGCATTGATAGAAGATGATTCTATCGATGAAGATGATAATTAAAAAAATACTCAAAATAAAAATATTGTTTTATAATTATTTTCTTATAAATACAAATCCAGGAGGCCAGTCGTGGCGCAAAGGCAGACAGTGTGACTTTAAAATCGACTGGTTGTGGGTTCGATTCCCACTCGAGGAAATGAAATATTTACTTAAATTTATATTTCCATTTCTTCACTTTGGTGTCGAGACGAAGCGTGGCGTTGAGTTCTGCCACTCAACACGCAATGCCTCCAGAATTTGGCAGAAAGTGGGGAACGGAGTGTCTTAACACTATGTTACCTCTGCCTACCCGCTGTGTGCGGAACACAGCGTGAAGAATCAGCTTCAGCATTTTTTTTATCAAAAAAAAATGATAAATACAAATATTATATAATTACTTAAAACATAAATTCTTTGATTTACATGCTATTTGCTGAGATTTTTAATTGAATACTTTCAATGATTTAAAAAAAGAATGTCATGAAAAAAAAATGGAATTGAAGATGAAACATTTATATCATAATCTGACGCGCTTGAGTAATTCAAAATGTCAATTTTTTTGTACATTTTAACAACGACTGCGAGTGTGCATATAAGCACCCAATCGATCCGGTCTTGCTGCATGTTACGTCATTACTTAAGGATACATATTAAACAATATGAAGGAATGTGTAATATAATTTTTTTTTTCCTATTTTATGTCATTTGTTTACGTGTTTGTTCATTTGTTTGTACGAATTTATTCAACCTTGTAAAAATAAAATTGCGACGTCAAAACTCTATTGAAATAAGTCAACGTGTGCATCCATAGACGTAATGCAACATGTAAAAGTATTGCGTCATTAAATATCACCTGCCAATTATGACTATAAGTGAGGCTGAAATGTAATCGTCATCGTGTAGTAATGAATCTTACTCTAATGTATCAGAACTAAAGAGGAATAATATTTTTTTTTTTAGCTTTACCCTGTAGCAGGATAGGCAGAGGGAGCCTAGTATTAAGACACTCCTTTCCCCTCTTTCCGCCGAATTCTGGAGGCGCTGCGTCTTAAGTGGCGGAACTCAACGCCGAGCTCTTGACAGACACCAGAGCTAAAAAATTAAAATATTAAAGATTTCTTTTCCTCGAGTAGTCATCGAACTTACAACCTGTCGTGTTTACAATAACAAGCTTGTGTTCATGCACCACGAATGTTTTCATTTAGCTAGAGAAAATTACACGCTAAAAATCATTGCAAACTAGTATCTGGTAAAATGTAAAAAATAAAATACCTTATATATTTTAAAATGTTTATGCTTATCATTTTATTTCTGGTTTTATTTTCTATAATGATTTCAACGAATTGGCTAAACCATAATTATCTCGAATCGATTCACAGCTTTAATTACCGAAATAAAAAAAAAACAATGTAGAGACACGTTCCGATGTAGAGACACGATGTCTGATATTTTTTGCTTTTGAGTAATGACACACCAAGTTGTGAGGCACATCATTACGGTTACAGCGGCAACGGCAACCAACAACCGACATTGACAGTGCTCGCCGGACCGCCACACCGAGCAGACGCGTCGCGGCCTCACTCCAAGTGGCAAGTGCTTCACGCGACCAAATCTCATCAATTCCGGAAAATCGGCAATTTATTCCATCGTTTGTGTATGCTCTGCTTCATAAGACGACTGTGCACCATGAAACCACCGACCAACGTGAGTATTGAACATAATATACGTATAAAGTAAATAGTTTCATTATATTTTATTTCTAATGACTCTACATGAGTGTTTTTTTTATTTTCGTAATGTTTTTGGTTATTTTTTATTGGCTCCTAGAATACATATTTAACACGTGATAATAATATTTTATTTATTTACCAATGTTAGCTTATAATTTATAAATAATTTCTTCTGTAACTTCATTAATAATCTTACAAATCAAACAAAACTATTGAGCATTGAAAACAAAATTAATATTTATAATAGTAATTTTATTTTAAATTAAGATAGTAATAATGGTGAATGTACCTGTTAGAGGTATACCAAATGTAAATTGCAATTTCTAGATTGATTGATGCTTATGGAAGTTTTTGCGGAAGAAAGTAGAGCGATGTACGCGAAACTTGATCAGCAATAAAAAAACTCTTATTAATAATTTAATTTTCTATAATTAATAAGAATATAATATAATTTACGCATTATAATTTTAAGAAGAGTACACAATAAAATATTAAAAAAATAATATAATAAACGTCGTAGTGCAGATTAAAAGTGTCTTACTATAACCATGGTGGTTATGGCTTCGAACTCTACCCAGAGAATTATTTATATTTAATAAAGTATATACTTTCCTCAAAATATTGAATGACATATTGTGTATAGTTTTCCTTAAAATTTCATGTAAGCGACCTAGTTCTTTCTTGTTATTGTAAATAATATCTATTAAAACATTATCTTCGTAGAATCATAATAATCATTTCTCAAATGAATTGTATACCGTTCCTGAATGATTAAATTGAAAGAAAAGGTGTTCGTATTAAAAGCATTGCTCTACCAAGGCTTAAAATTTTGAATTTTGATATTTGAAGTTAAATGTTTTAATTTTTTTCTAACAACAAAAACATCTAAGGAAGCATAATTTTCTAGATTTTATAGGATTTATTTTTTTATAATTTAAAAATACTTACAAATTGAGGATTTATACATTTAAATGGCTGTGTGAATTTAATTCACATTTAATGGCACAACCGATTGATCTTGTGATGATTGATTTTAAGATCTTTACTAACAATCCAGTTCAAACACCGTTCCTACATAAAAATATAAAATTTCTGGCTCTACTTGATAGTTATTAAAATGTGGAAGTTGTAATGTTTATATAATTACTTTGACTTTTATATTAATTATAAAAAATATTTTTAATGTCAGCCAGAGGCCAGTCGTGGCGCAGGGGCACGACATGTGACTGTAAAAGCGACTGATTGTGGGTTCAATCCCCACTTGAAGTAATGAGATATTTATTTAAATTTATATTTCTATTTCTTCGCTTTAGTGTCGAGGCAAAGTGCAACGTTGAGTTCCGATACTGAACACGCAATGCGTCCAGAATTCGGCGGAAAGTGAGGAACGGAGTGTCTAACACTAGGTTCTTACAGTAGGATACTGTGTGCGGAATAGAGCGTGATGCTGATTTTTGATTTATCTATATTTTCATAGAACATACATTGTAACTTCTCTCACGTGTCGTCAATTGTCATACAAATGACAGTGGCTCAAGGGAAGCGTGCAATTTCGACCGACCGAAATAGACTATTCACATGTAGTACGATCAAAGTTCAAGAACTTGGTGGTTTTAACCTGATTTAAATTTTTATACACAAAAATTTTGAGCTTAACAAGTTTTTAAACTGCAACAACTTGTGGCTTCTTTGAGGCCAGTCGTAAAGAAGGGGTATAAAATGTTACTGTAAACGTGACTGGCTCTGGGTTCTAATCCCACTCGAGGGAATGAAAAAGTTTAAAGTGAGGAAGGGAGTGTCTTAACATTAGATTCTTTCTGCCTACCCTGCTGTGTACATTGTATAAAAAAACTTGTTACTTAAAAAAATATCATCTAAATATTAATTTATTTTCATACACATTTATAATTTCTAATAGAATGGACAGTACACGGTCATATAACCAATAAAAAAAAATATAAAATCAGCATCATATATTCATAATATTCATAGTTAAATACAAAATTTTTAATTAACATAAATAAGCTTTTCTTTAGCTATCAATAAAGTAAATAACACATCGAATAGAACTCTTATTGTATATTTGAACTGGACCCTAGTGTTTACCGATGTATAATAAATTACTTAACAAGAGGTCCAGATAAAATTTGAACGCAGTCACTTAGTCTAATTATCGTTATTGACCTTTCTTTTATATATAATATTATAGATTATAGATATTAAATGTACAATGGATTCTTTATTAATAATATATCATTCTTTTTTTGCTAAATCGGACTTTTTTCAGTCTCATCAAACTATTAAAATAGGTATGAAGATTATTTTTAAATAAATCATGACTACAGTTTAATTTGAACATCCTGAACCTAACATCTTGAAAGCAGTCTACAACTGATGTTTTATGAAAATCAGATAAGTAGTTTAAGAGCTACAAACACTTTGTGACGATGAGGTACCTACTGTTATTTTTGTTAGAGTTCTTTTTAATTTTTTAATTATAACAATATTAAATTATCATCAATAAATTATAATGTTTGCTCTTAACTGAATGAGGTATTCATTAACAAATGTTTATTGTTATTTAATTAAGCGTTTCCGTTAAACGATCCTTAAATCCAGCCGCAGGTAGAGCAGCCAAGTAAATTGCCAAAAACTGGTTTCGCGTCGCTTTTTAAACTTGAATAAATTATAATTAGGGTTTCGTGAACGTTCCTATAAATGATAACGGTAATAACACCAAGAAAGTTAAAGTTATTTACAAAGTATTACAATATTTTTTAATTTTTTTAGTTTTATAAATAAATTGCAATTTTATTTTTCACATAGTAAAGATTTGTTAGAGTTTTAAAATCAGCTTCACGCTCTACTCCAGCACACAGCAGGGTAGGCAGTGTGAATTTTCTCCATTTTCCGCCGAATTCTGGAGGCATAGCGTGGTGAGTGGCGGAATGCATCCTCGCCATGCCTCCATACCGGACCGAAGAAATGAAATTATAAATTTAAATAAATATTTAATTTCATCAAAGTGGGAATCGAATCCCCAACCAATCTCATTACAATTTGACCAGACTGATCTTGTTAATTTTTTTAACTTTATACAATTTTGACTCATACAAAAAATATAATATTTAAAATAAGTTATTATTTTTAACGTCAATTTATATGGAAATATCAATGTAAATTAAATGTTATTTGTTTACTTTTTACGCAGGCTGCGTTACTCCATGATGTGGATATACCGACGAAGAAGGCAACATTTGGTATGGGTTGTTTCTGGTCGAACGACTCCTTATTCGGTGCTACGCCGGGCATCGTACGGACAAGAGTGGGCTACGCGGGTGGCACTACAAAAAATCCACACTACAGAAACTTGTAAGCTATTATTATAATATCATCATGACTTGATTTGATTTATAAATCAAATTTTATAAATCAAATCAAGTCCTGATTGTATTTAATCAGAACAGAATTACTAATTGTTGATCAACGAAATTGTAACTATTATATAATTATCACTGACGGGTAGGTGGTGAAAGCTCATTGATACTTATCTCCAGATTCCCATCATTCCTGATGATGAGAATCTGGAGATAAGATCTCAGCCGATTCATCAGATCAGTCATCGTTAAGTGAATGTATATTGATTTCATTAAATTGGTACACTACTAATCTTGTCAATCAACTTGTCTATAATTATTAATATAGATAGACTACAAATATTAATATAGTGTTAAAACTGATTAGAACGAAATTATTTTGAGTCATTAATTTCCATTTAATTCACAAACCCTATTTTTTTAACATTATTCAAATAAAAAATAATATTTTTTACTTTTAGTAACTTTTTAACTATTACATAATTTATATTTCATGCCCTTGGTAGGCGATTTTTTTATCATATTATTGCATTGTCTTTGATAAATTGATGCAAAATTTCAAATTAATCTGACGTTTCAAAGTCGGCCAAAACATACATGCAAACAACCGCAGCTAATAAAAAATTGTTAAAAAGCTATTCAAAGACTAATTAATATATAATAATTCTTTGCAAGTCTCCTTCTCCTTAATCTCCTTAATATCACATTCAACCATAAAAGAAAAAAACTAAAAAGTATGTTTTATTTTTATGTTAGACTATATGATGAGGACTATTTTCACAGGTTTTCTAGTCTTAAAATAATTATTTGGTCACAATTTCAATAGAATATTCTTTAAACACGGAACTAAAAACACGTTTGCAGCAAGATCGATCGATATGGGTCAAGGCTAAGATTATTTTTGCTTTAAGTGAATTGGCACTAGCAAGCATTTTTTTATCTAACACACAAAACACGAGTAGATTATAAATGATCTCACCTACACGTGCACCAGCTCGATCGATTTACAAAAAATTATAATAACCGTGACTTTCATTTTTATATTGCACAACTATATTGTTGTTTTGATAAACAAATGATTAGGTCTACAAATATTAGATAGAATACCAACAAATTAATAATATATCTATATTATATTCTAAAAATACTTTTTTTATATTTAATACTAGCGATCCAAAGGCGGCATCGCCCGCTTAAAGTTTTAGTCAAATTATACAAAATTTTGACTAAATGTTAGTCTATAACACATAGACTAACATTCCGGTGTGTAAGCTATATTATTATAAATTTTTATCGACATCCGTTCAGTAGTTTTTGCGCAAAAATAGACAAACATCCATCTTAACAAACTCATATTTATAATATTAGTAGGACTAGTTATTTTAGTAAATAATTGAAGTAAGATGCAAGTTCTTAGGCTACGCTAATACGCTATCATTTATAATGCGTAGTATGCGTAGTCATTTATTATGTAACTAAAGCAATTAGAATATGATTATTTTAATTTACATTTCACAAATGATTGCAATTGTAGGGGTAAAACCTAACAGTTCTCAACAATTCTATGATAGGACTATGCACGCATAACGTATTCGTCTTCGCTTTTTAATTTTAAAGAAAGTAAAATTCATAGGTATGAAAGAAAAAGTTATAAAGTGAAATCTTTGCAAATAGCAAAAGTATTTATATGTGTCATTATTAATACTTTGAGGCCAGTCGTGGCGCAGGGCACAATCGTGTCACTGTAAACGTGACAGGTTGAGGGTTCGATCCAACTCGAGAAAATTAAATATTTAACTTTTTCATTTGCTCGCACGCAACGAGGCAAATCGCGGCGTTTTATGTTTTTCCAATCGGAAAGGAACGGAGCATCTTAACACTAAGTTCCCTTTGAATGCCGCGCTATATGCGGGATACGGCGTGACGCAAAAAAATATAGTTTTAATTTAAATATGACATTATTAACATTATGTATGATAAAAGCTCAAGAGTTTAATATACGAAGCATAATTCCTTTAGTTAATACCTACTTTAAGAAATGGATCAGTTTTATGACCGTTAGATATTTCTATAATAGTTCCTACAAACGTGCCGGCGAAGCTTTGTCAAGTGTACAGATAATAATAGAAGTGTCTACGTCTATTAGCGAAAATAGTACCTAATCGTTATAAATAATAATGAAATGACTCGGCAAGTCATTGTTTGAATATTTTTGTTATGACAAAAAAATATTAATTTAATTAAAATTTATTACAAATATTTTATTTTATTTTTTTTATTTTATATTTCATATTTTTTCTAACATGATTGTCAGTATTACTAGTATCTATTATATTTTTTACCTCTTTTTTTTGTTTTTCCACGCTATATCAAGCCGTATTAATTTAAGAGATGCAGGGTGTCTTTTTTATAAATATATTTAATCTTCTTGGTCTAATAAATATATAATTTAAAATGTGTACGTCTAAAAAACATTTCAAATTATATCGATATTAGGACGTCGATAATTGCCTTCGTTTTAAGATTAAAAACAGAATAATATACATATTTTTTATAAGAATATATTTTTTCTTTTTGTATTTAAAATGTTGATTTAATTCGTGTACCAAATATATTTGACATTGTAATAATTGCGTCAAGGTTGTCTAAATGTCTACGCACGAACCAAGGCCAAGGCAGCCGTTGTCAAACTACGTATTATCTGTGTAAAAGAACGATTTAGCTATATTTGACTACTATTCAATAAAATTTTAACACACGTTTTTATTAGCTTTGTTCGTATGCGTGTTTGTTTGTGATGGAAACTTGGAATGAAATTTTGACTGAATTTAAAATGTCGGACAAAATCTATTAAATTAAATTTGGAATTTTGCATACTTGTCAAGGACCGATAACAACATAATAACAGGAAAAAAAGTTGTAAAAAAAAACAAAAAAAAAACTAAAGAGCAAAATATATATATATTTTAATTAAGAATAATGTAAAAAAACATGATTTGCATAGTGTCACATTGCTTAAAAAGCAAATCGCTTTTTTAAGTGTTATTTTTTAATAAAATTCGTACTTTCAAGAATATTTAATTAATATGTAGCAGGTTTTAAATATATTTTTAAGAGTTTTAAATCAGCGTTAAAATTATACGTAACTTTATCAAGTAAATATAAGTCATAGCATTGTAAACTCTACGTATTGATTTTTTGCCTACTCAACGCCCACACGGCCAAGGGTAGGTCAAATAAACTTGTTAGTATATTATCTCTTCTTTCTTACTTAAAAAAAAATCGTTTATCTGGCTTTTATAATTTAAAATTATATAATGTAGTACTCTTGTATTATATAAGATGTGTTTGATTCGCACTTACTAATCTCAACTAAAAAAGAGTCATGTTTCAAACATTTACTTCCTAATAGAAAATTTGTCTTGATTTCTTTTTTTTTCAACTTCACGCTGTATCTCGTAAATAGCAGGGTACGCAGAGTAAACTTGTGTTAATACACTCCGTTCCTCAACGAATTCTGGGGGCACTGCGTGTTGAGCAACGGAACTCAACGTCGCGCTTTGCCTCGGTATCAAAGTGAGGAAATGAAAATAAAAAATATTTCATTTTCTAGAGTGGGAATCGAAACCGCAACCTCCGTTTAGAGTCAATTTTTTAAATTTAGATTTTTTTCTCCTAAGTCTGCATTTTACAATGCGATCATTCGAATTTGCATCTACAAGTTATTATAAATATAGCATAGTACAATAATGTAAATATTATGGCATTCTCTACTCTCGACAGAGGCGACCATACAGAAGTAATCGAGGTGGACTACGACCCGAAGACCGTAACATATGAAGACCTTCTTGATATGTTTTGGGCTAACCACGAATATGGACTCACTACAAAAATAAAGAGACAGGTAAATTTTCCTGTTATATCAATAACAATTTTGGAGGCATTGCGTGTTGAGTAGCGGAACTTAACGCCGTGCTTTGCCTCGAATCCACAACCTGGCGCGTTTACAGTCACACTGCGCCAGGACTGGCCTCATTTAAAAAAATATTTTTTATATCATATATTGTAGATTTTGATGATTGACCCTTGATGAAAACGTGCATGGCATAATGGAAAGAGATTAGACGATTTCCAATAGGTGCGGGCTCGAGTTCCGCTACCTTTTAATTTGTATAAACAATATTTTTCTATACTTAGTTTGAAATAACACTTTAAAAACATCGAAAATAAAAAATATAACATCGTGTAACGTATGAAATAAATGATATAGAGCATAATATATGAAATAACTTTTGTTCAAAAAAAGATAAATAACCACGCTCTTACCTCTATCATTTCAGAAATTATAGAGGCTAGTATATTAAAAAAAATGTTTTTGTTACTACAGTCATTTCATATGTATGGATGTCATTTCATATGGATATGTACTGAAATTAATTAAAAAAATGTCAAATAAATAAAATTTTAACTATTTTATGGACGTTACCTACTATACTACGAATACCTCTGAAAAAAACGCATTATTTACTCGCAGTTGTAATCAATAATTTTATTTTTATACAACAAGTACTAAGTTTCGGTAAGGCAGAAGGTTCGTCCGGTATTTGGCCGCAACTGGCTTTTTTGGCCGAAACCGAAATTTCGGTCTGTCCCTAACATATATACACAGACTGAAAATACATAACTCTCTCTTGCATCGCGCAATCAAGTAAAAACATATAATTTGATAATTAATTAAAATAATAATAAATAATAATAATAATCATTAAAATAATTATAAATTAATAGAAATTTGTAATTGAATATTAATGTTTATATGAATTTGACCAAATTAGTAGCAAATGGGTGAAGAATAATAAAATATATTTTTTTCTAAAAAAACTGATTTAATTAGGAGATTATAAAGACAGACTGGAAAGGGTAGTCAACCGCCGTAAATGTTAGAGATCACTGATACAGCTACGATAGCTTTACATAGAACTCGAAGACTCAAATTTGTATATTATTCATTTTTTTAGCTTCACGCTGTCTTTGCTGTTGTGTGCGGGCACACAACAGCAAAGACAAAGAGAACCTAGAGTTAAGACACTCGTTCACTTTACCACTAAATTCTAGAGGCAGTTGTCTCCCGGCATTGCGTGTTGAGTTGCAAAACTCAACGCCGCTCTCTGCCTTGACAGTAGAGCGAAGAAATGAAAATATTAAATATTTCATTTGCTCGAGTGTGACTCGAACCCTTAACCTGTCGCGTTTACAGTCGCACACTTGTGCGACCACACTACTGCACTGGCCTCATATTCTTACAGTGAAAAATTGATTTTCAACTAATTATTTTCACCATCTTTTGTAAAAAATAGGTAGGTAACTGTAAGTAGGTACATAGTGAAAGAATTAAGTAAAATACATAATCAGTGCTTAATCTGTTTATATTATTCTTATCGAGGGTTTATGAAACATAATCTTATAATGTACTCATATGGGGTCGTAAAACCGTTATCTTATTAACATTAAGATTATACTAAGCTAAGGGTTAAGTTGTAGTTAATTCCTAGATTATACGAACTTTAAAAAAGTCGTAATACCATTATAGTAGGGTTTAGTTTAATAAATCTTAAGAAGTGGAAGAAATGTTACTTCTAAAATCTAAGGTTTTAATTATATTTTATTATTTAGTACTTTTTTCTTTAATTTACTCTGTAACTTTTTAAAATAAAAAAAAAGGAAAAATGATGTTTGGTTACTCTATGATAAGACACCTCAATGACCAAAATGGCATTGGGTTATTGAGTTAAAGAACGGTGCATATTATCATGAAGGTAAGAGGACAGTGTTCCTACTAATTATTGTTAAGACAAAAGTTATCAGAGTTCGATGCAACATTGTATAAAACTTCATAATTTATAAGAAATTAATGTAAACAATTACTACTTAATGCTAGTAACTAAGAATTACAATGAACTTTTTTTTTCTGCTTCACGCTGCATGTGCAGGGTAGACAGAGGGTGCCTAGTGCTTAAACACTCCGGTCCCCACTTTCCGCCGAATTCTGATTCATTGCGTGTGGATTCGTGGAACTCAACGCCGCAATTAAATGACAGACCATTTTATTGTTAATCGAGATAACTAAATCAAATAGGATCTCTTTTTTTTTAATATATATATATATATATATATATATATATATATATATATATATATATATATATATATATATATATATATATATATATATATATATATATATATATATATATATA
>JAATLQ010037658.1:0-35363 GCA_013421005.1 Heliconius erato x Heliconius himera | reverse complement strand
TGGTACATTTTACCCGGCTGAAGAGTAAGTAATTTTTTTTTATATATCCTAAAATTTTAGCGAACCACGTGCGACTTTGGCTTATTTTTTTTCCACTTCTTCGAGTTGGTTATACTTAAAATATTTCTTCAAAATTCACGTTATTATAATTTAGCCATTAGGTACGTTTAAAAGGATTCCTTCCGATTATAGTTGCGAGTGCGAGTGCATTCATTTTAGTATGAAATATCAAACTATATGAACATATGAGGCCAGTCGGAGCGCAGGGACATAAGCGTAAACGCGACTGGTTGTGGGTTCGATGCTCACTCGAGGAAATCAAATATTTATTTAAATGAATATTTTCATTTCTTCGTCAAGGCAAACTGCGTTCCGTACTCAAAATGCAATGCCTTCAGAATTCGACGTTAAATAGGAGACCCAGTGTCTCAACACTAGGTTCAATCTGCCTGCTGTGTGCGGGATTCAGCGTGAAGCTGATTTTTTATATACATACACCTATGTCTTTTTTTAATATACTTACTCTCATTATTTAGCATTACACTCCTAGCGCAAAGTGCAAGCAAATCGACCTCGTATGAATGACAAGCCTGGTAACTAACAATGTATGAATATTCAGATAGTATACATATTCCATTACATAACTGTCAATTACAATAATAATTATGTCACGGCCGATTCCTTTTAAATAATTGTAATGAATTAACCTCCATTTTAAATGTCATCGATTGTCCTGACACGCATTGGGTTGCCATTTATATGTGGAAAAATAACGTAAAAAAATTAAATACTTATAATTTCAATCAATAAAATCTTTACCAGGAACCCCGCATAATTTAAAGAGGACTGTTAATCCTAATAAACTATTGGACTTGTTTATATTCTTTTTAGTTTTATGCAGTCGGGGTTTTTGTTTTTACAAATATTTTTTTTGTATTATTTTTGTTTGTTTTAGCTTCCCAAAAACGAATCCTACTTACATAAATCATTATCTACCTAGTCATGACATTTTGCTAATATTTTATATTGAGTTCAAGTATATGATGCTACACGAAAATATTGACTAACTAAACAGTTCATTGACTACAGTCTACATGGATCTACGTAAACATTAAACGTGACCCATATAGCGCAGTGGGAACAGCGATTGATTGACAATGCGATTGTTGTAGGTTTGATAAGACCCGGATGATTTTTATTTTATTTCCCCACTCTTTGACTTCCACACTTTACACGCAATTTCTTGAATTCTAGCGGAAAGAAAGAATGCAGTGTCATTACTAGGTCGTCTCTGCCTACCACGCTGTAAGCGAAATACAGCGTCAAGCTAAAAATATATATTGTAAATAAAATATTTACAACAACAATATAAATAATTTTGATGTCTTCTGTCTGACATTGTAAATTTAAATAGTGTAACAATGATGTGAGAGTTCAATTCATATTTTAAGGACGTGATTGATCGTTTGATTCTTTTAATAGAAACGCATTCGAGAATTGATGGATTTGATCTCAAGATCAATACACTTGTATTATTTTGCTTATTTAGTATGAATAATATAAAAACTGATTATCGTTATTGCCAATTTATATTTTCGTAAATAATCTGTATTATTCATTGTTAATATAAATTTTTAAAGTCTAAAATATTTTTTAATGATTATTTAAAAAAGATTTTGATTATTTATATCTACTAATAAATATCAGTATTTAGTATTTATATATGACATAAAAAAAATTAAAACATTTTTATTTTTGTAGCTATCATCAGAAGTACAGATTACAAGGACACAAGGATCTCTGCAGAAGTTTGGGCCTGGACGCTTCCAAGTTACAAACATCACATTTGGCGGCGCGGCTAAACGGCTACCTGGTGGGGGTTGGTGGTAAAGCACAATTTGATCAAGAAGTCCTTCGCTTAGGACTCAGTGAGAAACAAGCGGAATACGTTCGCCGTGAACTAGAACGCAATGAGGGCGGTGGCCTCGCTTGCTAAAATAGAGATTATTAAAATCTTGTTCCATACATGTATACCAAATAATCGAAATCAAAACATTTATTATTAATTTAAAATTTCAATCATAGATACATATTTATAGCTGAGCTAACTCACTTAAGAAATTGCATTAATTATATTTTGGTCACCGCCATTTTTCTTTAAGTTGGTACACATGTATAGAGCTTGTACGCTGCTGCTTAAAATTAAATCTAAGTAATGATTTTTTTTATTTTTTATTTTATTAAGTTTTATTACAAACATATGTGCTCAGCACAGGATTAAATAGCGGCAGTATAGCATTTTAATTTTTAATTGTTTAATCATCGACGTTATTTTTTCATTCCATTATTATTTTGTTAATTAAATCATATTGTTTTATATTGATATTTGTTACAAATGTAAACATTTCAAGTGAATAAACGTATAATTAACAGTATTATAAATACATACAATAATATTAAATATATATTTATATAAATCCTTCTATGAAATATTATTCTACATGATATTCGAATATAAGTAATCTAGTATGCTATGTTAAGTTTAAAAGAGATAATATTAAATTCTTGTGGTATTTATTTTGTTTTATTTTGATATCTCTCCTTTTAAGTAAGTAAAACTAAAGTGAGTAATAACTAAATTCTCACATTTTTTTTTTCTTTTTGTTTTACGCTTCACGCTATATCCAGCACATAGCATTGTGGGCACAGGGAACCTAGTGTTAAGACACTTCGTTCTCTACTTTTTGCCCAATTCTTGAAGCATTTCGTGTTGAGTGGCTGAACTTTGCATCATTGTCAAAGCCAGCAAAGGAAAATATTAAATATTTCATTCCCCCTAGTGGGAATCAAACCCAAAATCATCGCGTTTACAGTCTCACGATTGTGCCCCAGCGCCATGACGAGTTATTTTCTTAAAATTGGAAAGCAAAACTGAACTTATTTAAGTTTAACTAAAATTTTCACATTTTTATAGAATTCATAAAAGGTATAATTTGTTACGCTGTATAATTTCTATATTAATTAATATGAAGTATTATTATTTATATACTTAGGTTTAGGTATATTTTAATATATATTGAATTCAATTTGGTTGAATTTAATAATGTAGATAAGACTATAAAAAGGCAAATTCGATATTATTTTTAGAATCACAAATATGACAAAGTAGAGTTAATACATAACAAAATAAAATAGTATTTGCCGAATTATGCATAATCATTTAATTTAGAAAAATATAATTTTCAGCTTAGTACATAGACAATAGACACCTACAGAGAATTGTAATTAATTTGATTTTTTTTCTTAGATATTATATTGAAAAAAAAAAAGGATACTTTATAAACAACATTTGTATACTCTTAACACTGGTCTTTAGATTATTTTTTGAATATTATTTTATTTATTAATATTTATTATTATTTATTATTATTTTGAATATTATTTTATTTAAAACATAAAAATTGTATGTTATTTATAATTCACGCCATCTATTGAAAAGAAACGAACAAACAAACTTCTCGACTGTGCCAACTTATATGCCTAATAATTTATTCCATGAGATTCGTAGCTCCGTATCTAGGTGGCGCTACTTTTTACATTACATTGTAACAAAACTACATTATTTATTGTAAACTTCCACATGACAATTTATATTAACCGGCAAAATATTTAGTTTAAAAATAATTAAATAGCAAAATCTAATTTTTCCAATAATATTGAATCGTTTGCTACATTTTATATTTTTATTGTTCACAAAAAAGATTTTTCGGTAAATTTCGAAATGTTTAAGGAAACTTAAGTTCACATTTAATTGTATCATCTAGCGACGTAGGAAGACGGCAACCAGCCTTTAAATGTTCTGTTTTTAAATTTCCCTCCAATTTTGGGCCATCAAGTGTTGTGTAGTGAAGTAAATGAAGAAGCATTTCTGAGATTATCGTGAGGCAACGCATAGACAAACAGAAAAAAAAATTAAATTATTTTTTTTATTTACGTATTATATTAAGTAACTAAATGCCACGAATAACATTTTTTCTTATAATACGGAAGCCGAAGGGGACTTTCGGGAATTACTCGAGCGCGGAAGATTAATATACTAGGGATTCCTTGTACTCGGTTACTTACTATCACCAAATATGAGCCCCATATATATGGCCGCCCGTTTAGTTTAAAGGATCAGATTAGTATAAAAAATTAAGGATTAAGGTAGAGTAAGAGAAGAGAGAGAGTTACATGCTATATCATGTATATTCCAGTAATCTGACAACTTGAGAGTGACGTAAAGAAGGGGGAGGGCTACAAAGTTGTAAAAAAAACGTTATCTCGACATTCTCGAGCGTGACTAATTTTCTTATCTGCCTACCTGCTGCCTGTGCGGGATACAGGGATGAAGCTGATTTATTTATTTTTTTTAAAAGGGAAAAGTCAATTCTAAAAAATAAAAAAAAAAACATAAATCTTACTCTTACTCTTTGTATGAAAAGCTGTTGTAGATGTAGTTGCAGACGAATCTCCCCCAACTACTGGAAGCGCCGTATCTTCACTGCCAATATTACCTAGTCTTTCAGATCTAGCTGCATCAATAACACCAGGCATTGTACCATAGAGAAACAACTATATTTCTTTTGTTGCTTATAAAATTGTTTTATGAATTATAACAATATTCTATACATATATTAAAAAAATGAACTGGCAGATCTTTAGTTGATTACATAATCATCAAAATCCAGGTGAATGCCAAGTAAATAAATGCATCTGCAATTATATCAGAATCTAAACTTTGTCACGTAAATCACGTTTCAAGGTAGTTTGTTTAGTATTCTGTAAGAAATTGTAAGAAGGATTAGCAATTGTGGCTAATTGGAAAATTAAATAGCTTCGATGTTGGAATTACATTTATTTATAATTCGAATAGGTCAACAGCTACTAGAGAGTTCAGACCGTCTTGGCACAGGGGCACAAACGTGTGACTGTGACGCAAAGGTTGTGGGTTTGTTTACCACTCGTTTTATTTATTAATATTTTCATTTCTTCGCTCTGATACCAAGACAAAAAGATAGGCAATGAGTTCCGCCAACACGCAATGTCTTGAAAATGGGGGAAACAGAGTGTCTTAACACTGTGTTCCCTATGCACCATGCTACATGGGTGAAGCTGAAATAACAAATAATTCGAATATAAGAAACTTTTCTTTTTTTTTCTTTCTTTCCGCTCCCACAGAAGTTCTCACTTCTTCCCAAATTTCATAATTGTACGTCCACGGTTAGAAAGGAAGAACTCTATAGGTTTTAATTACGTGCGCCGCGAATTTCAATCCAAATGCAGCAAAAACGAGGCATAAACGCTTACTTTTGATTGCGTTTTCTTAGAAACTCAATATTTCTATACTCCGAGAGACCGTAGAACTGAATATTTGTAATTAATTTTAGATTGATACATCCACGCGATCTAGAGATAAATGCTCTTGACAGACGAACAAAAAAGTGAACCTATAAAGGTTCCGTTTCTTCCTTTTGAGGTACAGAATCCTTAAAACTAATAAACAATTACATCTAACGCTATTATCAAAGAAAATTCATGTATCAAGCGTATTTAATGTTTTGTAATCAATTATTTTAGTTCACACGCCGTGGGAAACATCGTCAATGAGCTTATGTTTAGCACTTTGAAAACGGTACCTGAATATTATTATTACTAAGTAACTTAATTTTCGCATGCATTATTATCGTCATTGCTTACAATATATATAATAAATAATATCTAATACATGTACAACAATTATTAATAGAAGAGCTTGTTACATATAGATAGGAAGGCGATGTAAATAAATATATTAATTTGTATAAATAAACGTGAAATATACAACAAAAATTGTTTCCAAAATGTTAATCATAAATCAGCTTCATGTTGTATCCGCATACAGCAGGGTAAGCAGAGGGAACTTAGTGGTAAGACACTCCGTTCCCCACTTTCTGCAGAATTCTGGAGGCATAGCATGTTGAGTGGCAGAACTCAACGCCGCGCTTTGCCTCGACACCAGAGCGAAGAAATGAAAATATAAATTTAAGTAAATATTTTATCTCCTCGACCGGGGAGCGAACCCACAACCAGTCGGTTTTACAGTCACTCTTCCTGCCGTTGCGCCACGTTTGGCTTCGTTAATCATAAATATACAAATATTTGGAGATTGGTTTATGTTTAATGATTAAAGATTATTACATTTTGGTTAAAAGGGAGAGAAAATCTGTTCAATCCATTAATAAAATAGGTACCAAGATATATTTTTTAAACAACAAGCAACAATGTGAATAAATCACGATTCACGTCACGGCCTCGTCTCAAGGCGTACAATGGTCAACATTACAAAACTGTATCCACATATACCTACATATTGCAATATTGATTTTATTTTATAGAATATAAGGACTAAGATGACGTGGTTCACTGTACCCTGTGGGTGTACTCGTCAAGTGGACGAAGCGAATTATCTTGTTAACAGCTTGCAGATATCATCCGGTGCACATTCGGTGTACTGGCACCGGAAGGAGACCCGAGCTGTTGTTCGCTTACGTAAAAAATATGTATTTATGGCATTCTTGACCTTTGTTTTATTAGGATAACGTAGAACTTGCGTCTTTCTTGCATAGCAAATGAAAAAAATAAATACTCAATTAATTTATTTTATTTAAATGACGTCGTGGCGCAGGGGTACAAGAGTGTAACGCGGCTGTTGTGTGTTCGATCTCTTCTCGAGGGAATGCATTATTATTTATTAATAATTTCATTTCATGAAAAAGCGCGGGGTTAAGTTACGCCATTCAAAAAATGCTTTGAATTCGTCGGAAAGTGGAGGAGTGTCTTAACACAAGGTTCCCTCTGCCTACCAAGCTGTATGCGGGATACAGCATGAAGTTGAAATTTTGTTGTACCTGCCGTCTATACAGATCTGTAACTTCGTAAGAAATATTCCATAGTGTACGATATTAATATTATATTCTCTTTTTATAACATAGTATTCTAGCTGAGGGCTTAATACCTGTACTGTACTGTGTAATCAGCAAATCGACGCGTAAAGAATAATTGAATAACTACGCATTTGTGTAATAACAATAACCATTATTCCTTATTAGTGAAGTAAAACGTGATTGTAATAATGATATATTTATATGCAATAGTGAGACATACATACATACATATAAGGTCAAAATTTGAGTACCTATGTATGTCCTGGGTACATATAGATGCATTTCAATCTTTATCCGATTATGCTATGCAAAGGAAGGTAATGTAAATATACAATATACGTTAGTATTTTGTTAATCTCCCCGGGGGAGAAATATTTTCCGGGGATAGGAGCAGTGGCAGCGTACTATTAGTACTCTTGACTTAGATCTTCGATTTTTTCATATTGACTGTGGTGAATTCGAAATATGAATTTGTCTTTAGTAATATTTTCAAGGTTTAGAATAGTTTAGATGAATCGATGGTCGTAACTCGTAAGTATCGTTAAAATTGTTCAACCTTTGAAAACATACACATATACATATATGTACATGTATGTATATACATACATAGACTGATAAAAGTATTATATACTTATTTTGTTTAAATTAAAAGGTTAAATAAGTATTTTTCTTTCCTAAGTGTGGAATAACACTTTAAAAATGTTTAAAAGTATTATCTTCCTTTGCATCTCACAATTGAGTAAAAAAGTAAAGAGGCTGTAAAAATAAAATATTTAAGTTTTAATACTTAAAGAGCTACAACAAATTACAAGTACACTTAAGGATATTTAATTTAATGTTATTAATTCTTGGAAGATTGTTATATTCCTCACATCATTAATGACACTTTTTATTCTTTTGTATTTGGTATATAGATCTACCAAAGAATAAAAAATGTCTTCAATGTTGCGAGGTAAAAAACGTGATTGTAATAATGTAGTAGGTATACCAACATATCTCCGAAACTATGTATGTTTGTCAGTAGGAGTATAGTTAAAAGCTAAATTTTACTATTTAAATATGAATTATTTTATCTTATGTTTTTTTAGTACAACCACTGTAGGTATTTACAATATGTATTTATCGTATGGTAAAGAACAATACCTCTTTTCAGTATACATAAATAATGACGATAATAGTACTGATATGAGTTACAATAATGAACACTGTACATAGCTGACTGTTTAATAATTTTGTAAAAACTGTGGTTTCTTTTTTGGCAACAGTCTCAATAGAATATATAGTACTTTAAAATAAATTGAATATAAAGTAATTTGATCTCTTTTCCGATAGGTCGAGATGCATAATAAAATAAAAAATATGTTATTTACTGAAAGATAAGAATTAATAAATAATTTATTTTAAGCAAAATTACAAAAATCTACTAGGAACGCACCTATAAGTACTTCTAGTTCTAACTTTCTAAGAGTTTATTTTTAATCCAATAATTTAAAAAAAATATTTTTTTTTAAATTCACAGTGCAGGGTGTATTATTAGTTCCCAAATATGATTCAAAAAAATATATAACTGAAATTTTTGCACTGTAGATATTCACGCAGGTATTTATTGTAGTTTCCTAAACTCAAGATCTCCGGATGATATCATCAGCTAATGCCTAGATAAGTTAACTGGCTTCGTTACCTTGACATGTAATGTATTTATTATATGTATATCAAGAAATTGTAAATTTGTAATGTTCTTATTTGTATCATTGTAAAATATTGTTCTTATATCATATTAAGTTATTGATTTTATGTTTTTTATTTTCATTCCACCTGAACGCTGAGTGTGACATGTAAAACTAAAATTATTGCGATTTGCTATCTATCATTGTTACCTTACTTCACGCTTTCTCTCTAGCGGTATAGTTAGAGAGAACGAAGCGCCCAACGCTACGGTCTCTACATACCTCTTTCGCCTCGTCCACTGTCATCAACCTATTCATACATGCCCTCCGGGGCGTCCTCGCGCATTTTACGTGACCTTCCTCCAGTATCTTTGATACTGTGTCTTCTAAGGTAAACCGAGGTTTCCCTTTCATTGCGGATTCGATCAGCTAAGCTGACTTTACATATCCTACGAAGAGATTGCATCTCCACGACGCTCATCTTACTTTCATTCTTCTTCTGTATTTGTGGTTAAGTCTTAAAAAATAGTAGCCTTACACTCACACACGACGCACTCATGTATAGCAAAAAAAATGCCTCTATCCCTCATCTCCAAAGTTTGCGTGAAGTCGGGATATTTAATTATATATTTTTACAGTAAAAAAATATTGGACGTTTCAAAATAGTATATTTTTTCAGAATTTTAAGAAAAGTTATAGCATCTTTTTTTCTGGAATCATAATCACCTACTAATCGCAATACTAAATCCTAAAAAAATAATGGCCTTAAAAGAGGGTATTATTGGTATTAAAGCCTCAGAAGGCAGACCATGACAATAAAGCCACGACTAATACCATGTAGTGACGTAGAAAGTTTAATTATATTTGCGCTTTTGATATAGGTTGAAATCAGAGACAAATATCACAATATTATCTGATTCTTAAAATAAACAAATAATATCATTTTTGGATAAAAAATAGCATGCACAACTTTTTCAGTCTTATACTTATTTAGAAAATGTATAAAAATTTTAACGTAGCGGGAATCGAACCCGCGCCTCCTGGAAACCGACCAGGCCTCTGACCACTAAGCACATACGTACACCAAGAACATACGTTCTCATCAAGCTGCGTCGAAATTTTTATACGCTTGTTACAACCTATTTATGTTGTTAGTATCTCTGTAGGGATATTTTTGCAAATTTCCGCTACCCAAAGATAATTACTAAGAATTATCGTCTGGCAAGAGAGAATGCTATTTATTAAATATTTTTGAACATTTTTAAACTGTTATTCCACACTTAGAAAAGAAAAATACTTATTTAGAAAACGTATAAAAAATATTTTTTTTTTCAGTTTTATTTACCACTAAGGAGTACTGTATGTGCTAAATTTTGATCAATTAACGTGTACGTTTCATGATCAAGGTTAATTTAATTTTTAAGTCCGTATACAAAGACCCACTGGTACTGATTAGAGCTACATAGTTTTGTATTGAAGATAATTTTTCTTAATTAATAATTGTTTTGCACAGTTAAAAATATTCCAGGGCACTCGTGGCGCAGTGCCACAAGCGTCTTACTGTAAATATTTAATATTTTCATTTCTTCGCTCTAGTGTCAAGAAAAAAGTACGGCGTTGAGTTCCGCCACTCAATACGCAATGCCTCCAGAATTCAGCGGAAAGTGGGGATTTGATTGTCTTAACACTAGGATCCCTCTGCCTGCCTGCTACAATGGAGATTGGCGTGAATCTGAAAAATAAATGTATCGTATATTTTTATAATGTAACTAAGAAAGGTGTTTTTTGGTTATGAATTACTCTTTGCCATAATTATTTAAAATACAATTTTCTTCTTTATAGACAGTCTTGACAAATAACAATATTGTATTCTCTGAAAAAGTTAAAAAATAAATTAGGTAGAATTCTCTTCAAAGTGTTTGCGATCAGGCATTTTTGCTTTTTCATTTAAAACTGTGCTCATTTTTTATAAAATCTATGCGACTTATTGGTTTTTCTTATTTATTTATCTTACTGTGACAGTATATAATACAGGAGTTCACAAAACCGATATTTAATATCTCTTAAGTTACCTCCATTTGCCACATATCTGTCTTCCTGTTACTGAACATAGATAAACATATTTATTCGAAAGAATCGCTGATTATAAAGTAGTACTAGAAGTACTTAAAATCATTATATACAGTAAATGTTCATTCTTAGCGCTAGCGGGTACCTGTCTGTCTATCACGAGTTCATTGCTCTAGGCCATGTTGTCAACGATAACATAATTGATAACAATAAGTTCCTTTCACTGAGTGATAGTAACAATTTAGGGACCTTCCAAACCAACAACTTGAATCTTGTTGAATTTCTTATATATTTTCAGTACAATATTGTTAAGAAAACATACATTAACTTAGAATATTAAATTATACCTATAGATAATGTATTGAAAACATCTTATTCAAAATAATTCAACAGTATTCGAATGTTTCATTTTCATTTTCCAAGCAACAACAAAATTAATATGTATGTGTGTATGTTAACACAACGATCAGGAAAATAGTATAGAATACAGAAGTATAGAATACAGAAAAATACTTAAAGTATAAAATACTTAAAGCTATTTTCAACATTTTTAACTGCGCCACTCGTTCGATAATCTTGATCGTAAAGCCGAAGAATCATTTGAATTAAGGTATGGAATGAATCATGAGTGCAAGTGTACTTAGTTTGCACTCGCAATGTTGTTCTCTCAACATTTAAAACGTCTTTAAGTACATGTGTTGTCTTGCGTGTATTTTTTATAAGTTTTTGCATTTTGTGTAATAAGTCTCTACATTCTTACTAGATAAGGAGAATGTAGAGACTTATTACTCTGCTCTCCGAATGGTTAGTGGGGGTAGGCTCGATGATTTCATTAAAATCATATTTTTAAGTTCATGAAATCTTAAATTTATTTTAACGAAATGTCTCAAAATTTATTTTATTAAGTAAGTATTCCAGATCTTTTAAAAAAAATTTTGAAAATCGAGAGAATAAATGAAGAAAACTATTTTTGATATCTATGTAAGTGCCTAATGACTTTTGTATGAAACGTATATGAGTGCGACTGAAAATAAATGGTTCCTTATAGAATGTTTGCATTTAAAATAATGTAAGAATATTGAAACCACATTGCTTCGTGGTAATAAAATTTAATATTTCTGTTTTTCATTACTTTGTCGGTAGTATTGTCATCATTGAGCTAGTCACGATAATTGCGTCATATTGAGCCATCATTAAAATTAGAACGTGTTGAGGATAGCGAGTATGTTGTAAATTTGTAATGAAATACTATCAAAAACACAATAAAATTTGTGGAATTATTATAACTAAAAATACCTCGGTAAATAACTATTTGTAGAATATTTATGATTTTTTTTCTATGAAATATCTATAAATTTTCTCTTGTCACATTTTTTTAAAATTTGTATAGTAAGTTCTCACTTTATGCAAAATTTCATAATACGCACCGAATTGCATACAAAATGCAGCTAAATTGATGCCTAAATGCCTCGTATCTGTTGACGCGTTTTCTTAAAAGCTTAATTTTTTTTCTGTGCTTCAAATCTATAGACTTTACCGACCGACCATAAACCAATATTATAAAAGATCTTGACAGACAGACGCACAGACGCATATAAATGGTCTTGGCCGAAGGACAACACAGAGATCCTATAAGAATTTTGTTTTTACTTTCTAAGATACGGAACCCTCAAAATAAAATCCTTCGCCTCCTATTCCGCTTGCTTTTGTTTCGCTAAGATCGCAGTATTGATAAAAGATATTAAAAAAAATTAAGGACATTTTTTTTTATATAATCAAAGTGAGATGTCTCTGGAGCTCAATTGTGAAGCTCTTATAATTTTTCAGTATGCTGTTTGACATTGATTTAGAATTTAGAATTATAATTTTTTAGGTATGTGTAGATAGTAAATCTCTTATTGTAACCTTCATTTACTGAAACAAGTGATGTTACTCGCTCAATTTAATCTCTATATGATAAAAATTATGTTAGTTAACTTATAAAATAAGAAAGAAATAAAAACGAGAAGTAGCCGTTTTATAAGATCGTATGTAAATTGGACATATTGAAGTCTTTGTTACGAAGGCAAGCAATCTCCTTCGTTGAATGACAAAACAAAAATGGATTTTGTTGTTGAATCAGGCCAATTCGAGGGGTCACCACTGGGTCGTAGTCAATTGCTTCCTCGTTTGGACGTTCGTCCGGGCCTATTGGACTTGTGATGGTTAACTGTAATTCATTGTTTTATTACTATACGCTTTGTTGAGTTATTGACGTATAGGGTAATTTTGGTTCCATGCTACATATATTGAAAGATAGTGTAATTGTTTAATATAAGTTAAGAAACGACGTATCCAAAGATATTTTGGACGTTTTAAATATGGAGTAAATGTAATACAATTTATCTTTTAGTTTAAACTTCGCACGGCCGTATACGGTGAATAATTTAGGTAGTATATTAAATAATTTACCTTATAGAAAATTACTTACATCTACATACTTCAATAAAAAAACTTTACATGGTTAGCTGAAAGTATAAATTTCAAATAGAAATATTTTTTAAATTTATAATTTTAAAAAATATAAATTTATATTTTTTAAAATTATAAATTTAAAAAATATTTCTATTTTAAACAGAAAGAGATAAAATGCATGAATCTTATTCAAGTAAGTTTCGATACAATAGTTATAAAATATACAGCGAATATGATATTTTAGAGTTCCGTAACTCGAAAACAAAAAATAAAACCCTTATAGGATCACTTGTCCGTTCGTCTCAATATTGCATGAAGGTTTCAAGCTGAAATGAATACCAAATATTTCTCTATGGTTCGGTCTATGGTTCCTTGAAGCACAGAAAAAATCTTCAGCTAAGAAATGGAAATATACATTTAAATAAATATTTCATTTCCTCGAGTGGAGATCAAACCCACAACACGTCTCAAGCCACGAATGGCTTCAATTGTATTTTATTTCATAAGAAATATGTTCGCAAACTTAAGTTGGTTAACTTTTATAAGTTGTACTTCCCGTTGACCTACAATCCTGAAATAGGTACGGAAACCTCGGTAGGCGAATCCGACTCGCATTTCACCAGTGTTTTTTAATATTTTTTCTCTTAACTGTAATGGTATTGAGGTAAAAAGAGATAAAGTCGCGGTTAAATATTGTGGTTCGGTACTAACTTAAATTTTTAGTTTATTGAAGCTATTTTTAGCTTACTATGCGATCATACAAATAAAATGCATGTAAATTATAATATTTTACATAATGCTACATCTTGTTAAATAGTTCTCTTAACAAAAACTTTGAAATCTCAATTATTATTTCAAAAATTGTGTAGAAATATGTATGTAGTAAGTATAACTTGTGCTTCATTAATTTAATGAAGAATTTAAATCTCTTTTTCAGGAGATTCTAAATAACTAAGTTTATCTTTTCATTTAGTGGAAAAATAAACATCAATTACGATTAATATTTACCACTCACATATTATATCTATACTCAATATCTGGTTACTAGTATTTTTTTTTTAATAAAATGAATAGTTTCAAACATTACAGGTATCAACTAAAAGAGGACGCACGTGCTTTATATGACCTTTAAATGATAACTTATAAAAAAATTACATTTTCCACCTTCGTTTCATGCAAGCCCTGACTTTACGGGTCACGCAAACTTGTATTGATTGAAGTTCATTAATATGAATTAACCATATATTTTATGCATACACATTTCTAATATATAGAAATAGATTATTTTATGTTTTGTTATAAAAAAAATACATAATACAAGATTTTTAAGAATTAATAGAGATATAACCTTTTAGATTAATTGTTGTTTTGTACGACCTTCAACTTAATGTGACTTAATTACAAATGCTAGGCATTGCTTCTATTAACCGTTTGACACGGCAATATGGATTATAAAAAGTTCTTGGAGATCGTTCTGAGTCATTATAAGTGCTTACCTACTATGGTACTTAAAAAATGAAATTATTTCGTCTTTTCACCTTTTTCACCATCGTGGCTAGATTCCAAAAAGTGTTTAGTATGCAGGTTGTAGGTTCGACTCTCAGTTAAAGCGATTTTAAAATTTTGCATGCCAGCAGGCATTTCTTTGATATGAAATGGCCTAAAAGTAGAGAACGGAGTAACTATAATTCGAAGCT
This sequence comes from Heliconius erato x Heliconius himera, assembly GCA_013421005.1. NCBI lineage: Eukaryota > Metazoa > Arthropoda > Insecta > Lepidoptera > Nymphalidae > Heliconius > Heliconius erato x Heliconius himera. The sequence goes on along the minus strand of JAATLQ010037658.1, from coordinate 20,510 downwards.
CTGTCTGTAGATGTATGTAACATTTTATAATATGTTAGAAATATAACAATGGTATCTATTAATAACTATTTTCATTTTAAAATTATATTATTAAATATTCCGTGCTCGTATGTCATTGATTTTTAATTATAATATAATGTGTTTCTATTATATAAAGACTATAAAGTCCACAAAATCGAAGTTATGATATTAATCAAATTTGATATTGATTTCTTTTTAAAACGTGACCATTAACAATAAGTATATGAACCACAAATATTTTACGTTTGTCGTTATATTGTAATAAACTTTATCAACAAACAGTATCTGATGACGTAAAGCCCCGCCTTTAAAGACAAATACAAGTTGGTTGAAATTTTTCCAAGAATGTTATTCTTTTTTTATTTTTATTTTACAAAGTCTTTTGAGATAGAAATAACCAGACAAGGGCGAAACGGACTCGCCCACCGAGGGTTCCGTAAAAATTAGAGGTCTTGAGCCTTTTCTAAAATTCAAGATTAGCTTAGCCAGAAACCTTTCATTTTGTATCTCACTTGAAGTTGTTATTATTTTTTAACAATTAACCACAAATTTATTGTTTTCAGATTGTTGCCTGAACAAGTACTACCTGTAGATGCTTGATGCAAAATTTGATAATTCTAGGTAAGCTGGAGGTACTCTATGATTTTGGTTCCCTTGATGGTGACGAAATATGCATTTTTTTGTAAGAATCTTATCTTTTTTCTAAGTAAATATAGAAATACGTTTTTTTTTCAGGAAATCAGATCTGAGTGTATGGTTTGAATTTCAACTCGATATAAATATCTCGAGAGTTTTGACAGACAGACGACATAGTGATCTTATAAGGGTTTCTTTTTTGCTTAAAAAGGTAGGGAACCCTAAAAAGACAAAATCTAATTTGTTACTCTATAATTTGTATGTAGGTAAAACGTCTGATTTATTTGAATTATTTGAATATTCCTTTATTAATTAATTGAATTATTCGAATTTTTGACGATTATTTATTATCGACTCATATTTTTTATATCGATAATAATTAATCGTTAAGGATTCGAATATCTGTTTACATTATAGTTTCAGTTTTGGTTTTAGCTAAAGAGAGAAGAGAAATCAGATATAGAAGTAATAAATCATACCTAATAATGTAGATAATATAATTACATCGGCTTATACTATGTAAATGTAAGTAACCTGCCATCGCTATAATATGTAGTTTGTACCTATAACCTAAAAAGGTATCAGAGAAACATACAAACATATATATACGCACTCATTATTATTATAAGTCTCAGTCTACTATAAATAGATACATAACATTGTAAATAGATAAACAATATATTTTTTCTTATCAGCTTCACGCTGTATCCCGCACGCAGCAGGATAGGCAGAGGAAACCCAGTGTTAAGACATTCCGTTCTAGCTAGAAATGGAAATATTAATTTAAGTAAATATTTCATCTCTTCGAGTTGGGATCGAACCCACAACCAGTCGGTTTTACAGTCACACTTCGTGCCGCTGCGCCACGACTGGCCTCAAATAAAAAAAATATCAAATTTACATCTACGTTTCAGTATTTTTTTCTTAAATTGTCAAAATACGTTTTGCTATTCACGTATTAGGGTTTAGTCATATTGCTTCAAGCATAAACCATAATTAACAGAATCGATACTTTGAATGTATTGTACATATATATTGTGTTAATGATAAATAGTTAGTATGCCATTCTCTATACACTAACCACTTCACTGTTTCACTTTAGTATGATAATTAAAGGCAATTAGATACAATGGAAAAATATGTTTTGGAATATATTGACGATAGTCAATTTAACTACCATACGGTGTTGGTATTTAAAAGATTATCGAACTCAAGAATCGTTCTGTTCAAATATGAGGCAAAGTCGAAATAAACAATATTAATATACTATTGTGATACGTATATAAAAATATTGTATTTTTTTTAATCGAAGGGATTGAGAAATAGAAAGAGAGAGAGAGAGAGAGAGAGAGAGTTGTAATTCAAACGTATTAACCTGTATGAAATAGTTTCTCATTCGAATGGCATTTACCAGAATGTTATTAATTATAATAAAGTATCACTCCCTCTTAACAAATTTTACTTATTTTTAGTTTTCTGACTTGTCAAATATTTTTTTACATTAAATGTTCTTAACTGTTTATGAACATCATACAGTTCAATACACTAATACAATACCAACTTCAAATAAGTAGATACAGCGACCTCAATAATTATATTGTTGGCAACGATTGCTTCCCTTACTAGGTGGGCAAGGTCTGTCGTAAAGATAAAAATAAATAATTATTATTTTCAAACGCAGGTGTCGTGATGGACTCTAAATGCGATTAATAATGCATACAGTTAGTGAGAAAAACGATGTTATGGAACATACTAACTTACTTATATATGTGACACCATTCATATAATATATTTAAAGTTTCTGTCGTAGAATTTCCCAGTAGATCAATAATTTGTTCCACAGGGACAAAGCCTCGGATAGAGTTGCGGACCAATATTTTTTAAATGAAAAGAAATTACATTAACTGGCATAATTATTTATTATTTAATAATTTACGAGATTCGCCTCACGTCTCAAATGCTTATAAAAATATATTAGAAATTTGAATTAATAATAAAGTGACAGTGATTATATTAGCATTAGCATAGGTACCTTATGGTGTTTCAAATCCTTTTTTTTGTGGCGTCACAGTCACACTATACCTATCCCACATACAGTATGGTAGGTAGAAAGTACCTAGTGACACAACACTCCATTCCCCATCCTTTGATGAAGGGTTTTGAGGGCAGCGCTTAGAAGCACCACTCGAATTGCGTTTAAGGTCAGTTTAAGAAGATCATTGACCTGTCAGGGACATTTGCTTATCACTTTTATTGGATCCAATATGTTCACAGCGAAGGATTTATCAAACAGATATCGTGAAAACGACCTTGCGTGTACTGTGTTGTGTATACTCACTATACGTGTGAGCCTATTTTATATTACCTATATATAACCTATATGACTTTCATAAAATTAATAATCTGTATTCATTATTATAACATACATTTAATTAGTTTATAAATAAATTGAGATAGTGTTATTATGCCTAAAGAGAACAGTAATATTTGAATTGTAGATATCAAATATTAACAGTTAAATAAGGAACTGCTTTTTTATATTTCACCAACGGTCATTAACGAAAAAGTGTACAGTGTTCAACTTCGAATAATTTTACTGGAAAAAAAAATAATAAAAATATAACACGCCTATTCCTATACCTACAATATAGTTAGATTTACTCTTTGGATCTATATTTTTTCCTTTCCTTAAGACAACTGTTACTGAATATGTATATTTGTACATACTTAATATTAGATTTAGTATTTATGATTATCTTTAAAATAAATTTTGTTGGTGTATTTTGGCATATTTATTTTCTTACACAGTTGTTGGCAATTATTAGTGGAAGTTGAGTTTTATTATTTGCCATTAAATGTTACATGAATGTGTTGATCTTGCGCCAAAGTCCCAAAATATAAGAAGACATATTTACACATCAAAACAAAGAAATCAAGTTATTTTATATAGGATTTTAATTCTGAACTGATATTTTTGTATAAAGATTTTTTACATTTTTCATAGTAATTCTGGGGTGGGCTCTATACTGTTCTATGATGCGTACGATTTCTTATCCTCCAATTCCTGTGCCCAGGCTCTAGAGTGACGTTTTAGCTTCTAATAGCTGCCCTACTGTAAAATGTAGTCCAGTGACATTTACTAAATAAACAATATTTTATGTAAGAAATACTTGTTGATTTTTATACTAATGCGTGACGTTCATAATGAGTAAATAATGGACAGACTGATGATACCATTAGCATAGTTACTGTAAAAGCAGCCCTATAAATCGCAGTTGACACGTGAAAATTAAACCAAAAACATTTTTTTCCATGTTATCTGCAACTTTTAATAATACCTATATTATTCCTTATTGTGTTCAATATCTTCAAGATTCCTAAAAAAGTACCAATATCTTATAATATAGGTTACTGAAATTGTTTTTTATTCGAAAATCGACAGTGCAACAGTTTAGTGGCGTTGTATTCATAATACGTACTCCGTATCCAGCAACTTTTTATCATATTACAATTCGACAATGTTAAATATTTACCATTTTTATCATGTTTAATCATATACATATATAGTCATAAGCACAACGCTACACGGGAATTAGATTTGATGGTATGACGTAGCCCGATAATGACATTGAGGTTTTATACAACAATATAGTACATAGCAGTTAATAATATCATATAAGATATTGAAAATATCAAATCAATAATTAAATCAGCTTCACGCTGTATCCCGCACACAGCAAGGTATAGGGGACCTTCGTTCCCCACTTTCTGCCGAATTCTGGAGGCATTGCGTGTTGAGTGGCAGAATTCAACGCCGCGCTTAACCTCGACACCAGAGCGAAGAAATGGACATATAAATTTAAGTAAATATTTCATTTCCTCGAGTGGTCATCGAACCCACAACCAGTCGGTTTTACAGACACACCTCGTGCCGCTGCGCCACGAGTGGCCTCATTCAAAATATCTCAATCATCCAATATCCCAAAAGTGATTTTTCCATAAATACAATTGTATTTTAGCAAGGGATCGAGAATATACAAAGTCAATTCTAATCGGTGAAGTATCTACTGACTACTGAGTCATATATCGGCGTGGTGGCGGTGGCGAGGCGTCAGCCGCTCGCTGGTACTTGGCTCGGCTTAGTTCGCGTGCACCGGTGTTCGAGCGCAGTCCAATTCGCCGTTGGAATTCAACGCTATTTTCGTTCAAGGCAGTGATAAGCCAGTAATCAAACCTCGTGTTTTGTAAGTGCACGTACGTACGTTGCTCTAGCGATAACATTTAATTCGCGTTCTTTAATCTATCGCCTATTTTGAATCTGAATATTGACGGATGACTGTCCTGTTGCCTTTTTTCTGGGACCGAGAAAGAGGCGCAATGGAGAGTTGTTACAAGTTGTACACATGGATCAACCACACGCTGCTGATGCTGTTGGTGCAGATGTTCTGGAAAGTCAGTCAAATATCGGACTATTTCAAGCACAGGTAAGCGTCTGTCACATTCACGTGTTTTATACTTATAGTGTATACTATATAACATTTGTTTTTTCTTATGATTTCAACGAATAAAGCTCATATTTATAAATCACTCTCAAGATTGATCGCAGACTTGAGAGCGGTTTATAAATACCTAATGTCTAAGTTAATCAAGATGCTAAGAATATGCTGGACGTTTATCCATACCTATTATAGAAAACAGTTGTTTGTTTCTTAGGAAATATTCATGAATTATAAATTCTAGTGGACTTTTTTTACTATTTATTAGAATTGAAGTCAACAACACTGTATGATATTTTTATTAATTATTACTTTTAAGGAAAATAACTACCTAATTCCATAGAATAGGTTTCCATATACGTTGACGCTTACCGACAAAAGGTAAGCGAATCATAGCGAGGATTATTAATCGTTCTCATACGTCGATATTGCTTCTACAATAATAATATTAAAATGGCTAACTTGTCCATATTATTATTTACCATCCATCTCATAAATAATTGTCATATAATTCTATTTTTATGTAGGTACTTATCATTTATTAGCACGCTGACGTAATTCGACATTATTTTAATATATTTCTTAAAAGGAAATGTCTGACCAACTTATAAAACTCGTTTTTTGAATTTATAATTGTTCAAGAACACAAAAATTGTGATTTGCTTTAGTATAAAGAATACATTTTATAAATTTTTTGATAAAAATTAGCTGAAATTAAATGGATGCTTATAAAGCTATGTATGTATATTTCCTGAAATCTGATCCTTGTAAACATTTCCGGAAAAACGTTATCGATAATTGGATATGAAATAATCGATGATAATAAAAAACATGTTGAAAAAGTTTATTATTAATTCATGTCAACAAAGATCCCGATGGGAATACCCAAAGCAATAATTTCCCTACAACGAACGTATCGATTTTAAAAATAATGTGATGGTCAACCGTCAAAGGCTACCTTTTTTGTTGTTGTATTATATTCAGCTGTTGTGATCGCCTGATATGGAAAGTATTAGATTCTCCAAACAACCTCATTTTGAGTGTCATAATATTGCTTATTAATATAGTAAAGTCTTATCCATGTTTTCAATAAAGAAGAGTTAATAAATGGAAATGTACTTCATTATGGCTGTAATAAATAATGAAGTATTTAATATTATTTTAAAATCTATATATGTATAAATTAATTCGATTTATTATTAAAAATTATATTATATACAGCCCGGATTGGCGCAGTGGTACAAGGGTGATTATAACGCGACGGTTGTGTGTCCGATCGCCACTCGAGGAAATGAATTATTATATATTAATTTTTGCATTTCTTCGCTCTGGCACTAAGGCAAAAATCCGGTGTTGAGTTCCGCCACTCAACAAGCAATGCCTCGAAAAATTCGACGGAAATTGTGAAACGGAATGTCTTAACCCTTATGTGCCCTCTTTCTACCCTGCAGTGCGTGGAATACAGCGTGAAGCTGTTTCGTTAATTATTTTATATTATACCTACGTATTATTATATTAAATTAATATCTTAAAATAGATACAATATGTAACTATTAAATTATATTAATAATAATCTATAATATGACTACTAATTGATGAGATCATTGTCTCGCTTGTTATTGAACTTGTTGCTTTGATGTAAATAAATTCTAGTAAACATAATACATATATTGATAAACATTTGATTCTTGCAATACGTTTGTTTTCTCATTCTTTGTGCTCTTCGAACAAACACAAAGTATTTGTTATCGTGTTTTATGTATTAAATAATCAAAACATGAAAATAATACCATATAATTATTGCATTTAAAATTATGTTGAAAGCGATATGTGAAAACAGAAGTAATTTTATGTCTTGTTAAAAAAACTAAAAGTAGAAGCTAAGATAATTGATAAGCTAAAGTCACACAAATAAAATACTATCAAAAAATACATTTAAGTACAAAATTAATTAAATGTTAAAGAATGATGTCAGCTACGTTACTCAATCACAAAATATTCGGCACAGATAACTAAACATAATAAGCTAAACAAGTTAGGCGTTGGAGCCATGATTATTTTTTTTCCTTATCAGACCAACCAACAGATACTAAATAACGATTTTAGAACCCTTTATTTAAAAAAAGCTAATTATTTACATAATACTGATAACTGAATAGTAAATTTCTTGTTATATTCATATAAAATCTTGTATTGGATAAATTATGATTTCATTTATACTAGGAATCGATAATATTTTTATATCTTTTAACTCTGTGCATTATTGCTTTTTGCGACTTTACCTCTTTTGTTAAATCAAATCAAATCAACTTCACGCAGTTTCCCGCACGCAGCGGGGTAGGCAAAGGGTATCTTATGTTAGGACACTCGGTTCCCCACTTTCCGCCCAATTGTGGAGGTATTGCGTGTTGGGTGGCGGAACACAACGCCGCGTTTGGTCCGACACCAGATTAGATGTTATTATATTATATTAACTTATTTTTATTTGTAAAATAGATGTAGCTTGCTTATGCTGAGTGCTGTATTTAATGAACAAACTAATTGAATATTTTATATTTAATAATTACAATAAATTGAATTTTCGGCAAAACAACTAAATGGGAACATAGGTTCTATCGAATATCACAAATTCGTGACACCAGGCTGTTCAACCATGACATTTTCAATGGGAATAGGACGCTCTCGCCATTCACCCCGCTTATTTGCTCTAGAAACATATAGATAAACTTTATCAATAATATAGAAATATGTACGTTTTATCTTACTGGTATTGTTTTAGTGCGTCTGTCTAATATTAAAAATAATACAAATGTTTCTACTGTGAGCTGTTTCTTGGCGGTTAAATATAATATATAATTTTAACAAAATAATTAGAAATATGTATTTATACAACATAGGTAAAATGGTAAATAAATAGGTAAAATAAATAAACAAATCAGCTTCACACTGTATCCCGCACACAACAGGGTAGGCAGAGGAAACCTAATTTTAAGACACTCCGCTCCCCACTTTATGCCGAATTCTAGAGGCGTTGCGTATTGAGTGGCAGAATTGAACGCCGCGCTTTGCCTCGACACAAGAGCGAAGAAATAAAAATATAAATTTAAGTAAATATTTCATCACTTCGAGTGGGGATCGAACCCACTATTAGTCGGATTTACAGCCACACTTTGTGCCAGTGCGCCACGACTGGCCTCAAATAGGTATAATAATAAAAGCGTAGTTTACATAACTCGTTTCCTTATTTTAGTAAAAAGAGAGTAGAAGGCACCTGACGCGTACTAGTCTGTAAATGAAGTAGCTTTCTTTGAGTGAAAGTGAAACTATACAAAGAATCTTCAGGATCCTTTTATTTCTTAAGAGATTTTTTTTATTATCTTAGAAATGATTTGATTTTTTTATTTAGTAATATGTTATACTTACCTACCGACATTAAATTATTTTAGAAGTAAATAACAGGAAATTAAATAAGGAAAAGAAATTAAATAAGAGGCCAGTCGTGGCGCAGCGGCACGAGGTGTGACTGTAAAACTGACTGGTTGTGGGTTCGATCCCCACTCGAGGAGATGAAATATTTACTTAAATTTATATTTCCACTTCTTCGCTCTGAGGTTAAGCGCGGCGTTGAGTTCTGCCACTCAACACGCAATGCCTCCAGAATTCGGCAGAAAGTGGGGAACGGAACTTAACACTAGGTTCCCTCTGCCTACCCTGCTGTGTCCGGGATACAGCGTGAAGCTGATTTATTTTATTTGAAATTAAATAAAAAACGATTACGATTGGATGGTGGCACTTTTTAAGTTTTTATAATCTATGGAATTATGAAAAAATAGAAAGTCATAAAACACATTAAATAATCAAAAATCAATTGAAAATAAAATAAATCCTATAAAAATCATAACTATATTATGTTGGCAATAAACGTCATGTAATAGTTAATTAGTCATGCTGTGTTACTGAGAAACGAATGCATGCTACGAACCTACAAATATTTACAATAGTGGCCATTATGTATATCTGTATTCTATATATATGTGTTATTTTTATTGCAGATTAGTCATCAGTATTTGATTACAAAAATTACTAATTTTTCTGATGTAACTAAATTACATATTATTAATTAATTTTAATGCTTACGATCAGACTTAAATAAAAAATATAAAAAAATGTTAGAATAACTTCGTTACGATCGGTTGATTTTGTATTAATTTTTAATTTAAATGATACAAAATCGCAAAATATACCTAGCGTAAAAGCGGTTACAAAAAGAAATTATAATTATGTTATAATTTTACGAGGCAAAGTAAGGTTTGTCACAAAATAAAGAAAATAAAATAACAATTTTTACTAATCTATTTTTTCTTATATATGTTTTAATCTTACGATTGTACCTGACTCATATTAATAACTTTTTTGACATTTTTAAAGAATTTCTTGTGAATTCGTTGCAGTTTAATGTTTTGTGAATTTTATGGAAATTGCCAAAGTTTTAAGTATTGATGATCAACAGATAATGTGTTGATAATATATCTACTATTTAGTAAAAATCTTTTTAAGGAATACTTACTTTATTAAAATCTTGATGTTGAGAACCTTGTTAATATAGATATCATCTTAAATCTAGTTATGCGTCATGGATGAGCATCAAGTCCAGATAAATATTCAATTATATTATTATAAGAAAGTCTATGAATATGTTCTACGTGTTAAATGGAAGAAATGTTTTATACAGTCAAGACATTGTTAGTGTTAGTTGTTCTGTTGTGACATAAGTATAATATTATTTTCTGTTTTGTTTATAATAATTGAATAAAAAATAGCCCTATAGGAAGTATACGACAATACTTAGTGCCATTAAAACTTAATCCTTAAAAAATGTAAGTAAATCCAATATTAATGATTTAAGTTTTGAAACTTATGTGCCTATAGCGTGACTGAACTAATATAAAATGGAGACTTTCTTTTACATAATAAACAGTATATTAATGTTTTACTGGCCCCGAAATAAAATAAAATTAAAGATTAATTTTTTTTTTGTAATATTATTAAAGTAAAGTAGCATAAAAAAACCAAAAAAATATATTTTTTTAAAAAATAATAAAATAATGAGATATCAACTACCTAGAGTATTAACTAGACGGCAAAAAGTTTATGGAAGTTTATTGTAATGTAGTTTGACATATATATTACACTCTTCTTTTATAGCCCCCAATACAAAAAAAGGAAATATTATAAATTTGATTTTTTGATCTGTGGCATTTTAACTCGTAAACGACTGCGTTCCGATTTAGATGTGTTTCCTTTTGTCTGAAATGACGTCATCAAGACGAATCTTTGCTATAATTTACAAGGTTTGGTTCGGGTGATTGATGATCATCATAATAATATCATTTTCTGTTTTGTTCTTAAAAATATGGAACTATTGACTATGGACTAATAGGCGTAGTAAATAATTAATATACATAATTAGAAATCAATACTCACTAAAAGATTATGTACTACTATACATGTATAAACTAATCTACGTGATTTAAAATGGGTTAAAACGATATTATAGCCGATAAAGTATGATATAAAGATATGGTGGAAGACATAAGTAAAATAAAAAATATATATTTGTTACCAGTGAGGCCAGTCGTGGCGCAGCGGCACGAGGTGTGACTGTAAAACCGACTGGTTGTGGGTTCGATCCCCACTCGAGGATATAAAATATTTACTTAAATTTATATTTCCATTTCTTCGCTCTGGTGTTGAGGTTAAGCGCGGCGTTGAGTTCTGCCACTGAACACGCAATGCCTCCAGAATTCGGCAGAAAGTGGGGAACGGAGTGTCTTAACACTAGGTTCCCTCTGCCTACCCTGCTGTGTGCGGGATACAGAGTGAAGCTGATATTTGTTACCTTTTATATGAAATATGTTTCTAATAATATTGTAAAGAAAATACACCTTTGGATTCGATTGGAACGTAGGTAATCAGACCTATTAAAGTCGAATACGTCTAAAAATAACCTATCGTGTGAGTCAGTGATGTATGTTTGTACGAAGGTCTACTACAATGACTTCCGACTTTATGATTAATGCTAGCATCTGGCTACAAGCTTTTCTATAATAGAATATTGTAACTTTATAATTTAAGTTTCTTTTGAACATATTAAATTTTATTTTTATTTTCACTGTTATTAATATTTTTATGTAGTTAAAAATATTAAAAAAAACATATTTTAGACAAATATACTATAGAAACCTATATTTAATCAAACTATTCAACATATTTTATATGCAAACTATTAAGTAAGTAAAGGTCCTCTATGTAAGAACAATGAGAGATAAATATTCAGTAGTAGTTGTATCACGTTGGAATGTATTTCATTTCCGTACTTACATTATCTTCGGCAACTTTGTTGATTCAAGTAAAACTGCAATTACATATTAACGTTTACTTCCTGGAGACCTTACGTATTTAAATTTCGATAGCTACTACAGTGCTAAACAATATTGTATTTTTATCTATACACATTTCCCGCATTTTGTGGAATAAATATAGAGAACTCATTAATAAAGTACTACGTACTCGATTTTCCGCTTTACTTTTAGAAAGATCTACGTGAGATTTGAACCAATGCTTACTGTTAGAGACGATTATAAAAAGAATATTGTATATTTAAGACGCCAACGTGGAGTAGTGTGACAGCGTCTGACTCTTAAAACAGTGGTTGTGGATTCGACCCCCACTCAGAAAAATGAATTATTTTCATGTCATTGTTTGGTCTTATATAAAGCCTCCAAATCAGACGAAAAGTGGAGCACGCAGTGTCTTGACACTGTGTTCTCTGTGCTTACCCTTATACATATATGCGGAGTAAACATGAAGCTGAAAAAGAAGCATTTATTATAATTACAGAAAATATATATACAATATTTTATATGTACTTATTTTTTAAAGTACAGTTTGATCTAACATGATCTAAGCTGTGTGGTTTGTTTAAAATACCACGTTATTGGATCGATTCCAAATGCTCTAAATGTTAGCTGCTTAGGGGGTCAAGTTCAACGGTTCTACGTAACGTGCCGACGGTTGATACCTACTTATCTACGTATACCGATGTGATTATTTGCTTCACTGGTTACTATAATCGAATGATTGAATTTTTAATTAAGATTATATTCCAGAAACTACTGCATAAACAATTATAAAAGTAAAAAGAAAAATGTAATAGGTTGGAGGTAGTCATACTTTTTTTTTGTTGCCCATAGTAGTTTGTTAGAATATTTAAATTAATAATATTTTTTATTATGTATTTTTCTAGTTATCATAATATGTAGATATAAGTTTATCGAAAAGTTAAAGTTATTATATCAATTTTTAATCCGAATTCTTGAGCCATGTCCACAAATTTTAAAATAAATAAAGAACACTACTAGTTTCAGGTTGCAATCTCTTTCATTTTTTAAACAAACTTGACTAATTTACCTAAAACAAGTTAGCTATGTTATAAACTTGTTATTTGACATTGTATTCAGTATTAGCGATGAGCCATATTTACTTATACAGATTATATTATTTTTGTACCAAATATTTCTTCTATATTTAAGTATAAGTAATGTAAACAAGAAATTTATTTAGTATAATTTATTTGCATTCTTTTATCTTCAATTTTGTATTTAAATGAAAGAAACGCTCTACTTGGCACACCTTTTGTTTTCATACATATTTCCTTTGTTTATTTAGACAGTCAAGTAGGTCTCGGAAACTGACTTTAAAATTAGTGAGTGAATGACAGAAGATTTTTCATACTGTTTTTAAAAACGAGGTTTTCTGTTTCATTAATTAAAAGATCTTCAAACATGACCTTAGTGTACAGGAAATTGTTAATACTCATTGGCACAGCTAAGCGGAATAAAAAATGAATAATATTACAATAAAAACTAGCAAATATCATAGAGACAGAGGCCAGTATACGCTACAGGTTGTGGATTCGATTCCCATTTGGGGAAATTAAATGTTTAATATTTTAAGTTGTCTGCTCTTGTAACGAGGCAAAACGCGGCGTTGAGTGCCACCACTCAACACGCAATGCCTCCGGAATTCAATGCAAAGTGGAGAACGGTCTTAATTTGAAAAGAGTGTCTTAACGTTGGGTTCCCAGCTTCCCTCTACCTACCCTGGTATGTGCGGCATACAGCACGAAGGAAAAAAATGCGATAACAACGCACAATGACTTTGTTATTTTTACAATTCGATATATGCACTAATGTAACTATTTTAAATCCACATCGGGCCTCGTTTCCATTTGCATTCTGGATTTTCTACGTAATTATACAAATTGTGTTTAGAAGCAAAACCGATAAGCTTAGCCAAATCAAAGAAAAAATCTATATTTAGTGCGACAAATGAAATTTGAACCTACATTCAAAATGGGCAATACGTGTAAGACACCTCTGGACTACGGCACGAGGACATCGTTACTCGTTTCATTTATAATTCTTATTTATTTCTGTAATGGCCGATGGCCATCGAACTCGAGTAAACATATTTGATATTAGTACAGTATCTTAATGGCGTTAACAGAAAGTACCTACTCGATAAAATGTACAAAATAAAAATATTATAATATTGATACAAGAATTTGTAATGAAACAATTTTTTCAAGTTTTGTGTAATAAAATTAAAGGAACATATGTATGTATAAAACTGATTAAGTAAGATACAATTGTTACATTATAGTAAGAGAAAGTTACAATTTTTCTACAGCAACGTTCTCAAAATATGATGTGGGATACTTTAGTAATGGGCATTAATTTTTCTTTTTAATATAATTATTTTATTTGAAAAGTTTCCCAGTAAGTAAGCAGTCATTTATCGCCGCAATTTAAATGTAAATAAAATGCATTAATAGGTAAATTATTCTATTTAATTACTGTAGTACTTTGCACTGACTAGTACTAGGAAAATAAAGTAAAGTGTATTACTTTACTTTGTTAATAATGAAATAATTAAAACACGCATAATAATTTATTTGTTTCAAGGTTAGTATTAGAAAATTTCAAAATAAGCACTCGTTTTGGAATTTCATAATATTCAATTGTTCAATAATATAAATATAATATATAAATAAGTACAATACAATAACAATTTTGTAAGAAAATGATAGAACTCGAAAGAATTTAGAATTACTGAAAAGTGTCATAAAAATACCTCTAAAAGTATTTATGACGACAGATCTAGAGAAACGGTTTTATAATATTGACATTCTGAGGAATAAACATATTAAAATTACAACGTATATATATTTCAGCAAAATAAAGACTTAGAATTTAAAAAATACATTTTAATTTAAAACTTTTAAAAGTGTAAAGTCGCACCAAAACTGTCTAAATGTCTGTCAATATCATTCAAAATACAAAAATAAACAAAATAAAAAAACCGATTGTCGCTCAGTATTATGGCGGCTTGCCGTATTCTATATTTTTTTTTAAATAATGATTAATCCTACAAGACACGCATTAATTTTATTATTAATAAAATTAATGCGTGTCTTGTATAGGCCTCATTAATTAAATACATAGTTATTTATAATTTAACAACAAAAAAATATAAATATTATAAATACTAAATAAATACATCTAAGCATAAAATTAGCACAAAATGTCAAAGTAATCACTTAACATTTAATCGATAAATCGATCGAGTCGATAAAATCATCCAATCGCGAGCGTCTCGTATCGCATGGTAACCGACTTTTTTAAAATATGAAATGATTTGTGACAGCTGAATACAAATGGGCGCGAAAAATTCTTAATAAATAGTATTTTGATAATAAAATTAAAATCAATTATTATTTTATTATAATTTACTCATATTTTCTACTATGCTATTTAATTGAATAATTCTACTAACTATAATACATAAAAATGTTTTTATTTTTTTCATAAAAATAAGCTTCGCGCTAATTATTGGCAGACCTATTTTAAAAATAAAATAAACTTTTGCATATTTATTGTAAATTAAACCGATCTCAGGTTCTCTAGCTTGGGAGATGAATGAAAGATCTCATTTACTGCACTACATTCTATATTAAAAAGTTCAAGAGGTAATTCAAACGTATGAATAACATGAAGCAGATGACGCGTGCATCCGGCGCCGGATTAAAATAAATATTGAGAAAATTACACCGTGTAAAACTTTTTTTATTCTACAAGTAACTATTATTTGTATAAGTTACACGCTTGGAGGCACTTTTATTAAAATATAGATTATGCAACTTGCATTAAAAAATAATATGATATAGTAAAAATGAGAGGCCTAAGAGCCCAGTCGTGAGCCTCGTGGCTCAGGGGTGCAAGAAATGAAATATTTAATATTTTCTTTCATCTAGTGTCGAGGCGCGCTACCCTGGTACATGCCGGATACAGCGCGAAGCTAAAAAAAGTATGCATAATATAGTAAAAACGGAGTGTCTTGAAACCTATCTTAGCATAAATTGCTCACCTGTGATGCTTGAACCCTAATGAGATTTTTGACTTTTAAATAGGCGTATTTGGTGGGTAGTAACTGGTGTCTAAGCCAGAGACAAATATTTATGTGACAAAGATAGAGCGTCTGCTTCGATTTGTGCGTCAATTGAATTTTTATTATTTATAATTATGACACGATCTCGGTGTTGCCAATGAAGCTATACAGTTACATTCGAAAATATTTTAATGCAACAACATGCAAACGTGAAGCAACTGGTAAAACTTTTGTTAGATGTTAGAAGTTTTGGAAATTATACAAAACCTAGGCCATAGAGGCATAGATTATGACGCGGCGTTGAGTTCTGCCACTCAACGCGCAATGCCTCCAGAATTCGGCAGAAAGTGGGAAACGGAGTGTCTTAACACTAGGTACCCTCTTCATGCCCTGGTGTGCGGGATACAGCGTGAAGTTAGGCCATAGACAATTATAAATAAAATCACATCCTATAGCTTAATTATGTGAAGCCCTACTTAATTGTAAATTATTTTGTAATACAAGTGAAGCATGCCCCCATAATAGAAATATAGATATGTAAATATTTTTGTATACTATTCTAAAAAAAAAACGCGAATAATAATTATTCAAATGTTCGGGTGCTCTTGATCTCATTCACTACTGAAGCTATTTTAAAGCGTATCTACTAGTGAACTATTCTTATATGAGATGTTTTTATAAACATTATTTCATGAATATTTTACTTATTATACACGGTTACAGATACTTATTTTCTCAAAACATATACATTTAAATCACTTATAGAGATTAAGTAGTAAAGTTAAATCGAATAGACGTACATTAAAAAACAATTAGCTTCACGCTGTAACCCGCACACAGCAGGGTAGACAGAGTGAACCTAGTGTTAAAACAATCTGTTCCCCACTTTCTGCCGAATTCTGGAGGCATTGCGTGTTGAGTGGCAGATCTCAACGCCGCGCTTTGCCTCTACACCAGAGCGAAGAAATGGAAATATAAATTAATTATAGACGTACATAGTAATACAATAAAAGTTACAATAATGGAATAATATCAGTATAATACGCATGAATATTTTGCAAAGCAAGGTAAGGGTTGGGTAGGGTAGTTTAAGAAGCTAATAGTAAAGATTATAGCGAATGTACAAAGTAATGTTACTAAGTTAGTGATCGGTTCAATAAAACATTTTATGTGTATGTTATATTCAAATTATGTTTTATAAAGTGATGTTGATGTTTCGATGATTTATTCTGCGTATTATACGTATTTTTTTAAATATTATGATTATAAATAATTAGATTTACTAAGTTACAAAATATGTTTACGATGATATCTAATAATTGTAATTTTCCTTTTTATTCTACTATTATTTAAGTACACTGTAGTATTTATTATATTGTAGTAGCTGTGACATATGCTCATATTAGCGTATAAAAATTTATAGGCTTATTATAAACTTATTATATAGCCATGTTTTTTACGAATAAAAATTTTAAGAAATTATAATAAATATTTCTTGTCTGTATATATTTATTTCTGTGATAAGTTTGTTTTTGTTTCACAACTTCTTTTATCAATCTTGCATATTATAGTATTTAAATAAAATTAAATTTACAAGTGCTTAGTGGGTTCTTAATCTTATCTTCTATATTGTTGTTATACTTTGACTCTATATCTTATATACCGAAGCAAAATATGGCTAAACGGTGATAGAAAAAAATACATTACTTGAGAATGAAATAAAGTAAAAAAAACATGTTTTATAAACAAAAATGGATATACAATTTAAATAATATATATAGATAGAGTACCTTACCATATTAAGATATTATATGAATATGCGCTCAAGATATCTAGACGAGTCTACTATCTAATATTTAATGCGTTTATACTACAATAATAAATAATTATTATTAGAATCAGTCGCGTCTGTAAGTAACTCGTATTGATTAATATTTTAATATCTTATATGTTGTCGAAATGTTGAAACTGATCTAAATAGGTTGGGGTCAGAATATAAAGATTCAAGGTCATCAAGCAATTAGTTTATATTTCGGTACCTAGAGTACTTGGTTATTTTTATATTTATCGAAACGCTTCAGATAAAAACTATAATAAATAATTAAGTTTATGGTTAGGAAAGAGTGAAAATTAGGAGGATAAAAGTTTAATCGATATTTTTTTCCTTTCTAAATAAAATAGGGCTGTGTAATTCTAAGTGTTTCCCACTATCGTGTCAAACAGTTGCCTATATCTGATATACTTTTCTGATTACTTAACTTTAACGCGCCTCGGTCACGGAAGAACCGATTTCCTTGACTCCATGACCTTCAAGCGTGACTTCGACCGCTTACATAAGTGAAATTCAGCCATAAACGATGAAGATCCGTTGTAAATTAAAATGCAGATGCAGCTGTATGCAGAAATTAATCTGATATACCTGAATGTAATTTTCATTGTTGTTATAATATTATAAAAACAAATGAAAATCAAATCAGCTTCACGCTGTATCCCGCACACAGCAGGGTAGGCAGAGGGAACCTAGTGTTAAGACACACCGTTTCCCATTTTCCGCCGAATTCTGGAGGCATTGCGTGTTGAGTGGCCGCACTTTGCCTCGATACCAAAGCGAAGAAAATGAAAATATAAATGTAAGTAAATATTTTATTTCCTCGAATGGGGATCGAACCCACAACCAGTCGATTTTACAGTCACATTCTGTGCGCAGGGCGCCACGACTGGCCTCATTTTTTATCATCTGGTTATAAAAACAATGTGTCTTATTTTACGGATTTCGAGGGTAGCAACAACTGAATCATTTATTAGTTGTTAAAGGCGCTTAATTTAAATAAAGACTAAAAAAATAAATAAAGACTAAAAAAATATATATATTTTTAATTTAGATGAGACATTTTAGTTAGAACTAAGATCTAAATTGTATATTTAATATATCAACAAGTAATAAATGCTAAATCATCAGTGCTATAACAAAGCCTGTGTCTAGCCTTCTTGCCCACAAGGCCACAACCAATGTGAACGTACGCATAACATCATTTTATTCCTCAGAAATCGTGTTACTTGATTTTGGAATATCTTAAATAGAAGTTAATTGCTTTGAAATTGACAATAGGTATAAGTTAATATATTGTTATTTGATATTTGCCACTGTATATATGTTCATCTATTAATATATATATACCTATTAAAAATTATGTTGTTTTAAGGACAATATGAAAGGACCTAAATTGAATGAATTATTTAAAGAACGTTGATTGGTGATTTTGATTGATTGAAGAGGACGATGGCATTATTAACGATTTCGTTTTTGTTAACAATATTTACTCTTTTGTACTAGAGGGTCTGTACTTAAATAGTTTCTAAAATTTTTATAGAACCATATAATTTAATAGCTACTAAAGGTGACACATTTAGAACTATATAGATTTTTGTAAATGATACTAACCGGAAATAGGTACATTGTAGAAAACCCGACGTCCCAGATTGTCCTACATTGCAGTTGTCTGTGGTCACAGGTAGCCACATCAGTCTATCAGTTGATATAAATATTATACGAACGGTTTCTTAATTGTCTCGCGTACTGCCCTGGATTTGAAACTTCAAGGTTGGCAACAGATACCTCAATGGACTGTCACACCACCCAACACAGTTATCTATCATTGGCAAATCTTTGTTTCAGAGAATCCACCACCTCGTGTTGGATGAAAAGGCAATAAACTAATAGAATAAATATTCTAAATAAAATAAACGACATATCATATAAGTACAGTCATAGCCAATAAGAAATATAATAATAAATAATAAAATAAAAAGCCTTTTATTGACCATTGCCCCAGTTACAAACTTAATGCTAACTTATAATAAATTATTTACAAATTTACTTATTCTAAATGTTATTCTATATATGCTATTCTATATATGTATATCTATATTTTGCTAGTTATTGATATTAATTTTATGTTACATTTTTTTTTTTTTTTTATCATAAACGTTACTAATAACTATATGTGTATAAGTTATTTTTTGTAATTAAATGATACATAAATATTTTTTTATTATTTTCCTGAATCTACTAGTTGTTATTTACAGATACTAATTTACTTATTCTTATTTTACTTTAGCTCTGATTAATTATTATTTGTATTAATTACTTAAATTAAGGTTTTTATTTACATTTTTTTTTTACTTAACTGTTATAAATATTTGTTTTTTTTATATTTATTATAATTTTTTAAATTACTTATCAACTTATTATTAATTTTTAAATATAATATCAGGCAAGGTCCCCAGACTGGGTATAGGCCTCCTCCAAATATAGCCACTTTTCTCTGTCCAGTGCTGTTTGCTTCCAATTGAAGCCAGCGGTTTTTATGACGTCGTCTTCCCACCGTGTACATGGTCTTCCTCTGCCTCTTTTTCCTATTGGGCCTCTCCATATGGTAGTTTTATATGCCCATCTATCATCTTTAAGGGTCATAATCAGAAAAAGTGTACATTTTGTGTCTTTTCTTGTCCCGCTACTTTGAATGCGTTTTAAAAATACAATTTTATAGATAAGTAAAATATTTTGCCATTTTAGATATATTTATTTATTAATTTAAGCATTTTTGTATATTATGGCTAAAAATAGTATTTTTTGTTAGTTGCAAAAAACCTTTTCAAAATGCTTCCATACAAATTTTCGTGTCCCATTGATCACTTTATTTTTTGAAAAGTCGTTTGTTACGAATGTTTATAGTTTGAGTTGACTACAGCTATGTTTATATTACTTTACTATATTCATAATATTAAGTAGAACTACTTTTATTGATACATCATTTTAATAAATAATATATATTAATTAAGGAAATT